>CAWUDS030000724.1:0-125874 GCA_963859935.3 Lathyrus sativus
ATTCCACTTATCGAAAATAAAGCTGGATAAGCTTCTCGAAAGAGAGATGCCACTTATCGAAAATAAAGGTGGATAAGCTTCTCGAAAGAGAGATGCCACTTATAAGAAATAAAGGTGGATAAGCTTCTCGAAAGTGAGATGCCAATTATCAAAAATAAAGGTGGATAAGCTTCTCGAAAGAGAGATGCCACTTATCGAAAATAAAGGTGGATAAGCTACTAGAAAGAGAGATGCCACTTATCGAAAATAAAGGTGGATAAGCTTCTCGAAAGAGAGATGCCACTTATCGAAAATAACGGTAGATAAGCTTCTCTAAAGAGAGATGCCACTTATCATAAATAAAGGTGGATAAGCTTCTCGAATGAGAGATGCCACTTATCGAAAATAACGGTAGATAAGCTTTTCTAAAGAGAGATGACACTTATCATAAATAAAGGTGGATAAGCTTCTCGAAAGAGAGATGCCACTTATCAAAAATAAAGGTGGATAAGCTTCCCAAAAGAGAGATGCCACTTATCGAAAATAAAGGTGGATAAGCTTCTCGGAAGAGAGATGCCACTTATCGAACTAAAGGTAGATAAGCTTCTCTAAAGAGAGATGCCACTTATCATAAATAAAGGTGGATAAGCATCTCGAATGAGAGATGCCACTTATCGAAAATAACGGTAGATAAGCTTCTCTAAAGAGAGATGACACTTATCATAAATAAAGGTGGATAAGCTTCTCGAAAGAGAGATGCCACTTATCGAAAATAACGGTAGATAGGCTTCTCTAAAGAGAGATGACACTTATCATAAATAAAGGTTGATAAGCTTCTCGAAAGAGAGTTGCCACTTATCAAAAATAAAGGTGGATAAGCTTCTCGAATGAGAGATGCCACTTATCGAAAATAAAGGTGGATAAGCTTCTCGAAAGAGAGATGCCACTTATCAAAAATAAAGGTGAATAAGCTTTACGAAAGATAGATGCCACTAATCGAAAATAAAGGAGGATAACCTACCTAAAAAAGAGATGCCACTTATCGAAAAGAAAGGTGGATAAGCTTCTCAAAAGACAGATGCCACTTGTTGAAAATAAAGGTGGTTAATCTACTCGAAAGAGAGATGCCAGTTATCGAAGATAAAGGTGGATAAGCTTCTCGAAACAGAGATTCCACTTATCGAAAATAAAGCTGGATAAGCTTCTCGAAAGAGAGATGCCACTTATCGAAAATAAAGGTGGATAAGCTTCTCGAAAGAGAGATGCCACTTATAAGAAATAAAGGTGGATAAGCTTCTCGAAAGTGAGATGCCAATTATCAAAAATAAAGGTGGATAAGCTTCTCGAAAGAGAGATGCCACTTATCGAAAATAAAGCTGGATAAGCTTCTCGAAAGAGAGATTCCACTTATCGAAAATAAAGGTGGATAAGCTTCTCGAAAGAGAGATGCCACTTATCGAAAATAAAGGTGGATAAGATTCTCGAAAGAGAGATTCCACTTATCAAAAATAAAGGTGGATAAGCTTCTCAAAAGAGAGATGCCACTTATCGAAAATAAAGGTGGATAAGCTACTCGAAAGAGAGATTCCACTTATCGAAAATAAAGGTGGATAAGCTTCTCGAAAGAGAGATGCCACTTATCGAAAATAAAGCTGGATAAGCTTCTCGAAAGAGAGATGCCACTTATCGAAAATAAAGGTGGATAAGCTTCTTGAAAGAGAGATGCCACTTATCATAAATAAAGGTGGATAAGCTTCTCGAAAGAGAGATGCCACTTATCAAAGATAAATGTGGATAAGCTTCTCGAAAGAGAGATGCCACTTATCGAAAATAAAGCTGGATAAGCTTCTCGAAAGAGAGATGCCACTTATCGAAAATAAAGGTGGATAAGCTACTAGAAAGAGAGATGCCACTTATCGAAAATAAAGGTGGATAAGCTTCTTGAAAGAGAGATTCCACTTATCGAAAATAAAGGTGGATAAGCTTCTCGAAAGAGAGATGCCACTTATCGAAAATAAAGGTAGATAAGCTTCTCTAAAGAGAGATGCCACTTATCATAAATAAAGGTGGATAAGCTTCTCGAAAGAGAGATGCCACTTATCAAAAATAAAGGTGGATAAGCTTCCCAAAAGAGAGATGCCACTTATCGAAAATAAAGGTGGATAAGCTTCTCGGAAGAGAGATGCCACTTATCGAACTAAAGGTAGATAAGCTTCTCTAAAGAGAGATGCCACTTATCATAAATAAAGGTGGATAAGCATCTCGAATGAGAGATGCCACTTATCGAAAATAACGGTAGATAAGCTTCTCTAAAGAGAGATGACACTTATCATAAATAAAGGTGGATAAGCTTCTCGAAAGAGAGATGCCACTTATCGAAAATAACGGTAGATAGGCTTCTCTAAAGAGAGATGACACTTATCATAAATAAAGGTTGATAAGCTTCTCGAAAGAGAGTTGCCACTTATCAAAAATAAAGGTGGATAAGCTTCTCGAATGAGAGATGCCACTTATCGAAAATAAAGGTGGATAAGCTTCTCGAAAGAGAGATGCCACTTATCAAAAATAAAGGTGAATAAGCTTTACGAAAGATAGATGCCACTAATCGAAAATAAAGGAGGATAACCTACCTAAAAAAGAGATGCCACTTATCGAAAAGAAAGGTGGATAAGCTTCTCAAAAGACAGATGCCACTTGTTGAAAATAAAGGTGGTTAATCTACTCGAAAGAGAGATGCCAGTTATCGAAGATAAAGGTGGATAAGCTTCTCGAAACAGAGATTCCACTTATCGAAAATAAAGCTGGATAAGCTTCTCGAAAGAGAGATGCCACTTATCGAAAATAAAGGTGGATAAGCTTCTCGAAAGAGAGATGCCACTTATAAGAAATAAAGGTGGATAAGCTTCTCGAAAGTGAGATGCCAATTATCAAAAATAAAGGTGGATAAGCTTCTCGAAAGAGAGATGCCACTTATCGAAAATAAAGCTGGATAAGCTTCTCGAAAGAGAGATTCCACTTATCGAAAATAAAGGTGGATAAGCTTCTCGAAAGAGAGATGCCACTTATCGAAAATAAAGGTGGATAAGATTCTCGAAAGAGAGATTCCACTTATCAAAAATAAAGGTGGATAAGCTTCTCAAAAGAGAGATGCCACTTATCGAAAATAAAGGTGGATAAGCTACTCGAAAGAGAGATTCCACTTATCGAAAATAAAGGTGGATAAGCTTCTCGAAAGAGAGATGCCACTTATCGAAAATAAAGCTGGATAAGCTTCTCGAAAGAGAGATGCCACTTATCGAAAATAAAGGTGGATAAGCTTCTTGAAAGAGAGATGCCACTTATCATAAATAAAGGTGGATAAGCTTCTCGAAAGAGAGATGCCACTTATCAAAGATAAATGTGGATAAGCTTCTCGAAAGAGAGATGCCACTTATCGAAAATAAAGCTGGATAAGCTTCTCGAAAGAGAGATGCCACTTATCGAAAATAAAGGTGGATAAGCTACTAGAAAGAGAGATGCCACTTATCGAAAATAAAGGTGGATAAGCTTCTTGAAAGAGAGATTCCACTTATCGAAAATAAAGGTGGATAAGCTTCTCGAAAGAGAGATGCCACTTATCGAAAATAAAGGTAGATAAGCTTCTCTAAAGAGAGATGCCACTTATCATAAATAAAGGTGGATAAGCTTCTCGAAAGAGAGATGCCACTTATCGAAAATAACGGTGGATAAGCTTCTCTAAAGAGAGATGACACTTATAATAAATAAAGGTGGATAAGCTTCTCGAAAGAGAGATGCCACTTATCAAAAATAAAGGTGGATAAGCTTCTCGAAAGAGAGATGCCACTTATCGAAAATAAAGGTGGATAAGCTTCTCGAAAGAGAGATGTCACTTATCAAAAATAAAGGTTAATAAGCGTTATGAAAGACAGATGCCACTAATCGAAAATAAAGGAGGATAACCTACCTAAAAGAGAGATGTCACTTATCGAAAATAAAGGTGGATAAGCTTCTCAAAAGACAGATGCCACTTATTGAAAATAAAGGTGGATAATCTACTCGAAAGAGAGATGCCACTTATTGAAAATAAAGGTGGATAAGTTTCTCGAAAGAGAGATTCCACTTATCGAAAATAAAGGTGGATAAGATTCTCGAAAGAGAGATGCCACTTATCGAAAATAAAGGTGGATAAGCTTCTCGAAAGAGAGATGCCACTTATCAGAAATAAAGGTGGATAAGCTTCTCGAAAGTGAGATGCCAATTATCAAAAATAAAGGTGGATAGGCTTCTCATAAGAAAGATGCCACTTATCGAAAATAAAGGTGGATAAGCTTCTCGAAAGAGAGATGCCACTTATCAAAAATAAAGGTGGATAAGCTTCTCGAAAGAGAGATTCCACTTATAGAAAATAAAGGTGGATAAGCTTCTCGAAAGAGAGATGCCACTTATCGAAAATAAAGCTGGATAAGCTTCTCGAAAGAGAGATGCCACTTATCGAAAATAAAGGTGGATAAGCTTCTCTAAAGAGAGATGCCACTTATCATAAATAAAGGTGGATAAGCTTCTCGAAAGAGAGATGCCACTTATCAAAAATAAAGGTGGATAAGCTTCTCGAAAAAGAGATGCCACTTATCGAAAATAAAGCTGGATAAGCTTCTCGAAAGAGAGATGCCACTTATCGAAAATAAAGGTGGATAAGCTACTAGAAAGAGAGATGCCACTTATCGAAAATAAAGGTGGATAAGCTTCTTGAAAGAGAGATTCCACTTATCGAAAATAAAGGTGGATAAGCTTCTCGAAAGAGAGATGCCACTTATCGAAAATAACGGTAGATAAGCTTCTCTAAAGAGAGATGCCACTTATCATAAATAAAGGTGGATAAGCTTCTCGAAAGAGAGATGCCACTTATCGAAAATAACGGTGGATAAGCTTCTCTAAAGAGAGATGACACTTATAATAAATAAAGGTGGATAAGCTTCTCGAAAGAGAGATGCCACTTATCAAAAATAAAGGTGGATAAGCTTCTCGAAAGAGAGATGCCACTTATCGAAAATAAAGGTGGATAAGCTTCTCGAAAGAGAGATGTCACTTATCAAAAATAAAGGTTAATAAGCGTTATGAAAGACAGATGCCACTAATCGAAAATAAAGGAGGATAACCTACCTAAAAGAGAGATGTCACTTATCGAAAATAAAGGTGGATAAGCTTCTCAAAAGACAGATGCCACTTATTGAAAATAAAGGTGGATAATCTACTCGAAAGAGAGATGCCACTTATTGAAAATAAAGGTGGATAAGTTTCTCGAAAGAGAGATTCCACTTATCGAAAATAAAGGTGGATAAGATTCTCGAAAGAGAGATGCCACTTATCGAAAATAAAGGTGGATAAGCTTCTCGAAAGAGAGATGCCACTTATCAGAAATAAAGGTGGATAAGCTTCTCGAAAGTGAGATGCCAATTATCAAAAATAAAGGTGGATAAGCTTCTCATAAGAAAGATGCCACTTATCGAAAATAAAGGTGGATAAGCTTCTCGAAAGAGAGATGCCACTTATCAAAAATAAAGGTGGATAAGCTTCTCGAAAGAGAGATTCCACTTATAGAAAATAAAGGTGGATAAGCTTCTCGAAAGAGAGATGCCACTTATCAAAAATAAAGGTGGATAAGCATCTCGAAAGAGAGATGCCACTTATCAGAAATAAAGGTGGATAAGCTTCTCGAAAGTGAGATGCCAATTATCAAAAATAAAGGTGGATAAGCTTCTCGAAAGAGAGATGCCAATCATCGAAAATAAAGGTGGATAAGCTTCTCGAAAGAGAGATTCCACTTATCGAAAATAAAGGTGGATAAGCTTCTCAAAAGAGAGATGCCACTTATCGAAAATAAAGGTGGATAAGCTACTCGAAAGAGAGATGCCACTTATCAAAAATACAGGTGGATAAGCTTCTCGAAAGAGAGATGCCACTTATCGAAAATAAAGCTGGATAAGCTTCTCAAAAGAGAGATGCCACTTATCGAAAATAAAGGTGGATAAGCTTCTCTAGAGAGAGATGCCACTTATCATAAATAAAGGTGGATAAGCTTCTCGAAAGAGAGATGCCACTTATCGAAAATAACGGTAGATAGGCTTCTCTAATAAGAGATGACACTTATCATAAATAAAGGTTGATAAGCTTCTCGAAAGAGAGTTGCCACTTATCAAAAATAAAGGTGGATAAGCTTCTCGAAAGAGAGATGCCACTTATCGAAAATAAAGGTGGATAAGCTTCTCGAAAGAGAGATGCCACTTATCAAAAATAAAGGTGAATAAGCTTTACGAAAGACAGATGCCACTAATCGAAAATAAAGGAGGATAACCTACCTAAAAAAGAGATGCCACTTATCGAAAATAAAGGTGGATAAGCTTCTCAAAAGACAGATGCCACTTGTTGAAAATAAAGGTGGTTAATCTACTCGAAAGAGAGATGCCAGTTATCGAAAATAAAGGTGGATAAGCTTCTCGAAACAGAGATTCCACTTATCGAAAATAAAGGTGGATAAGCTTCTCGAAAGAGAGATGCCACTTATCAAAAATAAAGGTGGATAAGCTTCTCGAAAGAGAGATGCCACTTATCAGAAATAAAGGTGGATAAGCTTCTCGAAAGTGAGATGCCAATTATCAAAAATAAAGGTGAATAAGCGTTACGAAAGACAGATGCCACTAATCGAAAATAAAGGAGGATAACCTACCTAAAAGAGAGATGCCACTTATCGAAAATAAAGGTGGATAAGCTTCTCAAAAGAGAGATTCCACTTATTGAAAATAAAGGTGGATAAGCTTCTCGAAAGAGAGATGCCACTTATCGAAAATAAAGGTGGATAAGCTACTAGAAAGAGAGATGCCACTTATTGAAAATAAAGGTGGATAAGTTTCTCGAAAGAGAGATTCCACTTATCAAAAATAAAGGTGGATAAGATTCTCGAAAGAGAGTTGCCACTTATCGAAAATAAAGGTGGATAAGCTTCTCGAAAGAGAGATGCCACTTATCAGAAATAAAGGTGGATAAGCTTCTCGAAAGTGAGATGCCAATTATCAAAAATAAAGGTGGATAAGATTCTCGAATGAAAGATGCCACTTATCGAAATAAAGGTGGATAAGCTTCTCGAAAGAGAGATGCCACTTATCAAAAATAAAGGTGGATAAACTTCTCGAAAGAGAGATTCCACTTATAGAAAATAAAGGTGGATAAGCTTCTCGAAAGAGAGATGCCACATATCGAAAATAAAGGTGGATAAGCTTCTCGAAAGAGAGATGCCACTTATCAGAAATAAAGGTGGATAAGCTTCTCGAAAGTGAGATGCAAATTATCAAAAATAAAGGTGGATAAGCTTCTCGAAAGAGATATGCCACTTATCGAAAATAAAGGTGGATAAGTTTCTCGAAAGAGAGATTCCACTTATCGAAAATAAAGGTGGATAAGCTTCTCGAAAGAGAGATGCCACTTATCGAAAATAAAGGTGGATAAGCTACTCGAAAGAGAGATGCCACTTATCGAAAATAAAGTTGGATAAGCTTCTCGAAAGAGAGATTCCACTTATCGAAAACAAAGGTGGATAAGCTTCTCGAAAGAGAGATGCCACTTATCGAAAATAACGGTAGTAAGCTTCTCTAAAGAGAGATGCCACTTATCATAAATAAAGGTGGATAAGCTTCTCGAAAGAGAGATGCCAATTATCAGAAATAAAGGTGGATAAGCTTCTCGAAAGTGAGATGCCAATTATCAAAAATAAAGGTGGATAAGCTTCTCGAAAGAGAGATGCCACTTATCGAAAATAAAGGTGGATAAGCTTCTCGAAAGAGAGATTCCACTTATCAAAAATAAAGGTGGATTAGCTTCTCGAAAGAGAGATGCCACTTATCGAAAATAAAGGTGGATAAGCTTCTCAAAAGAGAGATTCCACTTATTGAAAATAAAGGTGGATAAGCTTCTCGAAAGAGAGATGCCACTTATCGAAAATAAAGGTGGATAAGCTACTAGAAAGATTGATGCCACTTATCGAAAATAAAGGTGGATAAGCTTCTCGAAAGAGAGATCCACTTATCGAAAATAACGGTAGATAAGCTTCTTTAAAGAGATATGACACTTATCATAAATAAAGTTGGATAAGCTTCTCGAAAGAGAGATGCCACTTATCGAAAATAAAGGTGGATAAGCTTCTCGAAAGAGAGATGCCACTTATCGAAAATAACGGTAGATAAGCTTCTCTAAAGAGAGATGCCACTTATCATAAATAAAGGTGGATAAGCTTCTCGAATGAGAGATGCCACTTATCGAAAATAACGTTAGATAAGCTTCTCTAAAGAGAGATGACACTTATCATAAATAAAGGTGGATAAGCTTCTCGAAAGAGAGATGCCACTTATCGAAAATAACGGTAGATAGGCTTCTCTAAAGAGGGATGACACTTATCATAAATAAAGGTTAATAAGCTTCTCGAAAGAGAGTTGCCACTTATCAAAAATAAAGGTGGATAAGCTTCTCGAAAGAGAGATGCCACTTATCGAAAATAAAGGTGGATAAGCTTCTCGAAAGAGAGATGCCACTTATCAAAAATAAAGGTGAATAAGCTTTACGAAAGACAGATGCCACTAATCGAAAATAAAGGAGGATAACCTACCTAAAAAAGAGATGCCACTTATCGAAAAGAAAGGTGGATAAGCTTCTCAAAAGACAGATGCCACTTGTTGAAAATAAAGGTGGTTAATCTACTCGAAAGAGAGATGCCGGTTATCAAAGATAAAGGTGGATAAGCTTCTCGAAACAGAGATTCCACTTATCGAAAATAAAGCTGGATAAGCTTCTCGAAAGAGAGATGCCACTTATCGAAAATAAAGGTGGATAAGCTTCTCGAAAGAGAGATGCCACTTATAAGAAATAAAGGTGGATAAGCTTCTCGAAAGTGAGATGCCAATTATCAAAAATAAAGGTGGATAAGCTTCTCGAAAGAGAGATGCCACTTATCGAAAATAAAGGTGGATAAGCTTCTCGAAAGAGAGATTCCACTTATCGAAAATAAAGGTGGATAAGCTTCTCGAAAGAGAGATGCCACTTATCGAAAATAAAGGTGGATAAGCTACTAGAAAGAGAGATGCCACTTATCGAAAATAAAGGTGGATAAGCTTCTCGAAAGAGAGATGCCACTTATCGAAAATAAAGGTGGATAAGCTTCTCGAAAGAGAGATGCCACTTATCAAAAATAAAGGTGGATAAGCTTCTCGAAAGAGAGATTCCACTTATAGAAAATAAAGGTGGATAAGCTACTCGAAAGACAGATTCCACTTATCGAAGATAAACTTGGATAAGCTTCTCGAAAGAGAGATGCCACTTATCGAAAATAAAGCTGGATAAGCTTCTCGAAAGAGAGATGCCACTTATCGAAAATAAAGGTGGATAAGCTTCTCTAAAGAGAGATGCCACTTATCATAAATAAAGGTGGATAAGCTTCTCGAAAGAGAGATGCCACTTATCAAAAATAAAGGTGGATAAGCTTCTCGAAAGAGAGATGCCACTTATCGAAAATAAAGGTGGATAAGCTTCTCGAAAGAGAGATGCCACTTATCAAAAATACAGGTGGATAAGCTTCTCGAAAGAGAGATGCCACTTATCGAAAATAAAGCTGGATAAGCTTCTCGAAAGAGAGATGCCACTTATCGAAAATAAAGGTGGATAAGCTTCTCTAAAGAGAGATGCCACTTATCATAAATAAAGGTGGATAAGCTTCTCGAAAGAGAGATGCCACTTATCGAAAATAACGGTAGATAGGCTTCTCTAAAGAGAGATGACACTTATCATAAATAAAGGTTGATAAGCTTCTCGAAAGAGAGTTGCCACTTATCAAAAATAAAGGTGGATAAGCTTCTCGAAAGAGAGATGCCACTTATCGAAAATAAAGGTGGATAAGCTTCTCGAAAGAGAGATGCCACTTATCAAAAATAAAGGTGAATAAGCTTTATGAAAGACAGATGCCACTAATCGAAAATAAAGGAGGATAACCTACCTAAAAAAGAGATGCCACTTATCGAAAATAAAGGTGGATAAGCTTCTCAAAAGACAGATGCCACTTGTTGAAAATAAAGGTGGTTAATCTACTCGAAAGAGAGATGCCAGTTATCGAAAATAAAGGTGGATAAGCTTCTCGAAACAGAGATTCCACTTATCGAAAATAAAGGTGGATAAGCTTCTCGAAAGAGAGATGCCACTTATCAAAAATAAAGGTGGATAAGCTTCTCGAAAGAGAGATGCCACTTATCAGAAATAAAGGTGGATAAGCTTCTCGAAAGTGAGATGCCAATTATCAAAAATAAAGGTTGATAAGCTTCTCGAAAGAAAGATGCCACTTATCGAAAATAAAGGTGGATAAGCTTCTCGAAAGAGAGATGCTACTTATCGAAAATAAAGGTGGATAAGCTTCTCGAAAGAGAGATGCCACTTATCAGAAATAAAGGTGGATAAGCTTCTCGAAAGTGAGATGCAAATTATCAAAAATAAAGGTGGATAAGCTTCTCGAAAGAGATATGCCACTTATCGAAAATAAAGGTGGATAAGTTTCTCGAAAGAGAGATTCCACTTATCGAAAATAAAGGTGGATAAGCTTCTCGAAAGAGAGATGCCACTTATCGAAAATAAAGGTGGATAAGCTACTCGAAAGAGAGATGCCACTTATCGAAAATAAAGTTGGATAAGCTTCTCGAAAGAGAGATTCCACTTATCGAAAACAAAGGTGGATAAGCTTCTCGAAAGAGAGATGCCACTTATCGAAAATAACGGTAGTAAGCTTCTCTAAAGAGAGATGCCAATTATCAGAAATAAAGGTGGATAAGCTTCTCGAAAGAGAGATGCCAATTATCAAAAATAAAGGTGGATAAGCTTCTCGAAAGAGAGATGCCACTTATCAGAAATAAAGGTGGATAAGCTTCTCGAAAGTGAGATGCCAATTATCAAAAATAAAGGTGGATAAGCTTCTCGAAAGAGAGATGCCACTTATCGAAAATAAAGGTGGATAAGCTTCTCGAAAGAGAGATTCCACTTATCAAAAATAAAGGTGGATTAGCTTCTCGAAAGAGAGATGCCACTTATCGAAAATAAAGGTGGATAAGCTTCTCAAAAGAGAGATTCCACTTATTGAAAATAAAGGTGGATAAGCTTCTCGAAAGAGAGATGCCACTTATCGAAAATAAAGGTGGATAAGCTACTAGAAAGAGAGATGCCACTTATCGAAAATAAAGGTGGATAAGCTTCTCGAAAGAGAGATTCCACTTATCGAAAATAACGGTAGATAAGCTTCTTTAAAGAGATATGACACTTATCATAAATAAAGTTGGATAAGCTTCTCGAAAGAGAGATGCCACTTATCGAAAATAAAGGTGGATAAGCTTCTCGAAAGAGAGATGCCACTTATCGAAAATAACGGTAGATAAGCATCTCTAAAGAGAGATGCCACTTATCATAAATAAAGGTGGATAAGCTTCTCGAATGAGAGATGCCACTTATCGAAAATAACGGTAGATAAGCTTCTCTAAAGAGAGATGACACTTATCATAAATAAAGGTGGATAAGCTTCTCGAAAGAGAGATGCCACTTATCGAAAATAACGGTAGATAGGCTTCTCTAAAGAGAGATGACACTTATCATAAATAAAGGTTGATAAGCTTCTCGAAAGAGAGTTGCCACTTATCAAAAATAAAGGTGGATAAGCTTCTCGAAAGAGAGATGCCACTTATCGAAAATAAAGGTGGATAAGCTTCTCGAAAGAGAGATGCCACTTATCAAAAATAAAGGTGAATAAGCTTTACGAAAGACAGATGCGACTAATCGAAAATAAAGGAGGATAACCTACCTAAAAAAGAGATGCCACTTATCGAAAAGAAAGGTGGATAAGCTTCTCAAAAGACAGATACCACTTGTTGAAAATAAAGGTGGTTAATCTACTCGAAAGAGAGATGCCGGTTATCGAAGATAAAGGTGGATAAGCTTCTCGAAACAGAGATTCCACTTATCGAAAATAAAGCTGGATAAGCTTCTCGAAAGAGAGATGCCACTTATCGAAAATAAAGGTGGATAAGCTTCTCGAAAGAGAGATGCCACTTATAAGAAATAAAGGTGGATAAGCTTCTCGAAAGTGAGATGCCAATTATCAAAAATAAAGGTGGATAAGCTTCTCGAAAGAGAGATGCCACATATCGAAAATAAAGGTGGATAAGCTTCTCGAAAGATAGATTCCACTTATCGAAAATAAAGGTGGATAAGCTTCTCGAAAGAGAGATGCCACTTATCGAAAATAAAGGTGGATAAGCTACTAGAAAGAGAGATGCCACTTATCGAAAATAAAGGTGGATAAGCTTCTCGAAAGAGAGATGCCACTTATCGAAAATAAAGGTGGATAAGCTTCTCGAAAGAGAGATTCCACTTATCAAAAATAAAGGTGGATAAGCTTTTCAAAAGAGAGATGCCACTTATCGAAAATAAAGGTGGATAAGCTACTCGAAAGAGAGATTCCACTTATCGAAAATAAAGGTGGATAAGCTTCTCGAAAGAGAGATGCCACTTATCGAAAATAAAGCTGGATAAGCTTCTCGAAAGAGAGATGCCACTTATCGAAAATAAAGGTGGATAAGCTTCTCTAAAGAGAGATGCCACTTATCATAAATAAAGGTGGATAAGCTTCTCGAAAGAGAGATGCCACTTATCAAAAATAAAGGTTGATAAGCTTCTCGAAAGAGAGATGCCACTTATTGAAAATAAAGCTGGATAAGCTTCTCGAAAGAGAGATGCCACTTATCGAAAATAAAGGTGGATAAGCTACTAGAAAGAGAGATGCCACTTATCGAAAATAAAGGTGGATAAGCTTCTTGAAAGAGAGATTCCACTTATCGAAAATAAAGGTGGATAAGCTTCTCGAAAGAGAGATGCCACTTATCGAAAATAAAGGTAGATAAGCTTCTCTATAGAGAGATGCCACTTATCATAAATAAAGGTGGATAAGCTTCTCGAAAGAGAGATGCCACTTATCGAAAATAACGGTGGATAAGCTTCTCTAAAGAGAGATGACACTTATAATAAATAAAGGTGGATAAGCTTCTCGAAAGAGAGATGCCACTTATCAAAAATAAAGGTGGATAAGCTTCTCGAAAGAGAGATGCCACTTATCGAAAATAAAGGTGGATAAGCTTCTCGAAAGAGAGATGTCACTTATCAAAAATAAAGGTGAATAAGCGTTATGAAAGACAGATGCCACTAATCGAAAATAAAGGAGGATAACCTACCTAAAAGAGAGATGTCACTTATCGAAAATAAAGGTGGATAAGCTTCTCAAAAGACAGATGCCACTTATTGAAAATAAAGGTGGATAATCTACTCGAAAGAGAGATGCCACTTATTGAAAATAAAGGTGGATAAGTTTCTCGAAAGAGAGATTCCACTTATCGAAAATAAAGGTGGATAAGATTCTCGAAAGAGAGATGCCACTTATCGAAAATAAAGGTGGATAAGCTTCTCGAAAGAGAGATGCCAATTATCAGAAATAAAGGTGGATAAGCTTCTCGAAAGTGAGATGCCAATTATCAAAAATAAAGGTGGATAAGCTTCTCGAAAGAGAGATGCCACTTATCGAAAATAAAGGTGGATAAGCTTCTCGAAAGAGAGATTCCACTTATCAAAAATAAAGGTGGATTAGCTTCTCGAAAGAGAGATGCCACTTATCGAAAATAAAGGTGGATAAGCTTCTCAAAAGAGAGATTCCACTTATTGAAAATAAAGGTGGATAAGCTTCTCGAAAGAGAGATGCCACTTATCGAAAATAAAGGTGGATAAGCTACTAGAAAGAGAGATGCCACTTATCGAAAATAAAGGTGGATAAGCTTCTCGAAAGAGAGATTCCACTTATCGAAAATAACGGTAGATAAGCTTCTTTAAAGAGATATGACACTTATCATAAATAAAGTTGGATAAGCTTCTCGAAAGAGAGATGCCACTTATCGAAAATAAAGGTGGATAAGCTTCTCGAAAGAGAGATGCCACTTATCGAAAATAACGGTAGATAAGCTTCTCTAAAGAGAGATGCCACTTATCATAAATAAAGGTGGATAAGCTTCTCGAATGAGAGATGCCACTTATCGAAAATAACGGTAGATAAGCTTCTCTAAAGAGAGATGACACTTATCATAAATAAAGGTGGATAAGCTTCTCGAAAGAGAGATGCCACTTATCGAAAATAACGGTAGATAGGCTTCTCTAAAGAGAGATGACACTTATCATAAATAAAGGTTGATAAGCTTCTCGAAAGAGAGTTGCCACTTATCAAAAATAAAGGTGGATAAGCTTCTCGAAAGAGAGATGCCACTTATCGAAAATAAAGGTGGATAAGCTTCTCGAAAGAGAGATGCCACTTATCAAAAATAAAGGTGAATAAGCTTTACGAATGACAGATGCCACTAATCGAAAATAAAGGAGGATAACCTACCTAAAAAAGAGATGCCACTTATCGAAAAGAAAGGTGGATAAGCTTCTCAAAAGACAGATGCCACTTGTTGAAAATAAAGGTGGTTAATCTACTTGAAAGAGAGATGCCGGTTATCGAAGATAAAGGTGGATAAGCTTCTCGAAACAGAGATTCCACTTATCGAAAATAAAGCTGGATAAGCTTCTCGAAAGAGAGATGCCACTTATCGAAAATAAAGGTGGATAAGCTTCTCGAAAGAGAGATGCCACTTATAAGAAATAAAGGTGGATAAGCTTCTCGAAAGTGAGATGCCAATTATCAAAAATAAAGGTGGATAAGCTTCTCGAAAGAGAGATGCCACATATCGAAAATAAAGGTGGATAAGCTTCTCGAAAGAGAGATTCCACTTATCGAAAATAAAGGTGGATAAGCTTCTCGAAAGAGAGATGCCACTTATCGAAAATAAAGGTGGATAAGCTACTAGAAAGAGAGATGCCACTTATCGAAAATAAAGGTGGATAAGCTTCTCGAAAGAGAGATGCCACTTATCGAAAATAAAGGTGGATAAGCTTCTCGAAAGAGAGATTCCACTTATCAAAAATAAAGGTGGATAAGCTTCTCAAAAGAGAGATGCCACTTATTGAAAATAAAGGTGGATAAGCTACTCGAAAGAGAGATTCAACTTATCGAAAATAAAGGTGGATAAGCTTCTCGAAAGAGAGATGCCACTTATCGAAAATAAAGCTGGATAAGCTTCTCGAAAGAGAGATGCCACTTATCGAAAATAAAGGTGGATAAGCTTCTCTAAAGAGAGATGCCACTTATCATAAATAAAGGTGGATAAGCTTCTCGAAAGAGAGATGCCACTTATCAAAAATAAAGGTGGATAAGCTTATCGAAAGAGAGATGCCACTTATCGAAAATAAAGCTGGATAAGCTTCTCGAAAGAGAGATGCAACTTATCGAAAATAAAGGTGGATAAGCTACTAGAAAGAGAGATGCCACTTATCGAAAATAAAGGTGGATAAGCTTCTTGAAAGAGAGATTCCACTTATCGAAAATAAAGGTGGATAAGCTTCTCGAAAGAGAGATGCCACTTATCGAAAATAAAGGTAGATAAGCTTCTCTAAAGAGAGATGCCACTTATCATAAATAAAGGTGGATAAGCTTCTCGAAAGAGAGATGCCACTTATCGAAAATAACGGTGGATAAGCTTCTCTAAAGAGAGATGACACTTATAATAAATAAAGGTGGATAAGCTTCTCGAAAGAGAGATGCCACTTATCAAAAATAAAGGTGGATAAGCTTCTCGAAAGAGAGATGCCACTTATCGAAAATAAAGGTGGATAAGCTTCTCGAAAGAGAGATGTCACTTATCAAAAATAAAGGTGAATAAGCGTTATGAAAGACAGATGCCACTAATCGAAAATAAAGGAGGATAACCTACCTAAAAGAGAGATGTCACTTATCGAAAATAAAGGTGGATAAGCTTCTCAAAAGACAGATGCCACTTATTGAAAATAAAGGTGGATAATCTACTCGAAAGAGAGATGCCACTTATTGAAAATAAAGGTGGATAAGTTTCTCGAAAGAGAGATTCCACTTATCGAAAATAAAGGTGGATAAGATTCTCGAAAGAGAGATGCCACTTATCGAAAATAAAGGTGGATAAGCTTTTCGAAAGAGAGATGCCACTTATCAGAAATAAAGGTGGATAAGCTTCTCGAAAGTGAGATGCCAATTATCAAAAATAAAGGTGGATAAGCTTCTCATAAGAAAGATGCCACTTATCGAAAATAAAGGTGGATAAGCTTCTCGAAAGAGAGATGCCACTTATCGAAAATAACGGTGGATAAGCTTCTCGAAAGAGAGATTCCACTTATAATAAATAAAGGTGGATAAGCTTCTCGAAAGAGAGATGCCACTTATCAAAAATAAAGGTGGATAAGCTTCTCGAAAGAGAGATGCCACTTATCGAAAATAAAGGTGGATAAGCTTCTCGAAAGAGAGATGTCACTTATCAAAAATAAAGGTGAATAAGCGTTATGAAAGACAGATGCCACTAATCGAAAATAAAGGAGGATAACCTACCTAAAAGAGAGATGTCACTTATCGAAAATAAAGGTGGATAAGCTTCTCAAAAGACAGATGCCACTTATTGAAAATAAAGGTGGATAATCTACTCGAAAGAGAGATGCCACTTATTGAAAATAAAGGTGGATAAGTTTCTCGAAAGAGAGATTCCACTTATCGAAAATAAAGCTGGATAAGATTCTCGAAAGAGAGATGCCACTTATCGAAAATAAAGGTGGATAAGCTTTTCGAAAGAGAGATGCCACTTATCAGAAATAAAGGTGGATAAGCTTCTCGAAAGTGAGATGCCAATTATCAAAAATAAAGGTGGATAAGCTTCTCATAAGAAAGATGCCACTTATCGAAAATAAAGGTGGATAAGCTTCTCGAAAGAGAGATGCCACTTATCAAAAATAAAGGTGGATAAGCTTCTCGAAAGAGAGATTCCACTTATAGAAAATAAAGGTGGATAAGCTTCTCGAAAGAGAGATGCCACTTATCAAAAATAAAGGTGGATAAGCATCTCGAAAGAGAGATGCCACTTATCAGAAATAAAGGTGGATAAGCTTCTCGAAAGTGAGATGCCAATTATCAAAAATAAAGGTGGATAAGCTTCTCGAAAGAGAGATGCCAATCATCGAAAATAAAGGTGGATAAGCTTCTCGAAAGAGAGATTCCACTTATCGAAAATAAAGGTGGATAAGCTTCTCAAAAGAGAGATGCCACTTATCGAAAATAAAGGTGGATAAGCTACTCGAAAGAGAGATGCCACTTATCAAAAATACAGGTGGATAAGCTTCTCGAAAGAGAGATGCCACTTATCGAAAATAAAGCTGGATAAGCTTCTCGAAAGAGAGATGCCACTTATCGAAAATAAAGGTGGATAAGCTTCTCTAAAGAGAGATGCCACTTATCATAAATAAAGGTGGATAAGCTTCTCGAAAGAGAGATGCCACTTATCGAAAATAACGGTAGATAGGCTTCTCTAAAGAGAGATGACACTTATCATAAATAAAGGTTGATAAGCTTCTCGAAAGAGAGTTGCCACTTATCAAAAATAAAGGTGGATAAGCTTCTCGAAAGAGAGATGCCACTTATCGAAAATAAAGGTGGATAAGCTTCTCGAAAAAGAGATGCCACTTATCAAAAATAAAGGTGAATAAGCTTTACGAAAGACAGATGCCACTAATCGAAAATAAAGGAGGATAACCTACCTAAAAAAGAGATGCCACTTATCGAAAATAAAGGTGGATAAGCTTCTCAAAAGACAGATGCCACTTGTTGAAAATAAAGGTGGTTAATCTACTCGAAAGAGAGATGCCAGTTATCGAAAATAAAGGTGGATAAGCTTCTCGAAACAGAGATTCCACTTATCGAAAATAAAGGTGGATAAGCTTCTCGAAAGAGAGATGCCACTTATCAAAAATAAAGGTGGATAAGCTTCTCAAAAGAGAGATGCCACTTATCAGAAATAAAGGTGGATAAGCTTCTCGAAAGTGAGATGCCAATTATCAAAAATAAAGGTTGATAAGCTTCTCGAAAGAAAGATGCCACTTATCGAAAATAAAGGTGGATAAGCTTCTCGAAAGAGAGATGCTACTTATCGAAAATAAAGGTGGATAAGCTTCTCGAAAGAGAGATGCCACTTATCAGAAATAAAGGTGGATAAGCTTCTCAAAAGTGAGATGCCAATTATCAAAAATAAAGGTGGATTAGCTTCTTGAAAGAGAGATGCCACTTATCGAAAATAAAGGTGGATAAGCTTCTCAAAAGAGAGATTCCACTTATCGAAAATAAAGGTGGATAAGCTTCTCGAAAGAGAGATGCCACTTATCGAAAATAAAGGTGGATAAGCTACTAGAAAGAGAGATGCCACTTATCGAAAATAAAGGTGGATAAGCTTCTCGAAAGAGAGATTCCACTTATCAAAAATAAAGGTGAATAAGCGTTACGAAAGACAGATGCCGCTAATCGAAAATAAAGGAGGATAACCTACCTAAAAGAGAGATGTCACTTATCGAAAATAAAGGTGGATAAGCTTCTCAAAAGACAGATGCCACTTATTGAAAATAAAGGTGGATAATATACTCGAAAGAGAGTTGCCACTTATTGAAAATAAAGGTGGATAAGTTTCTTGAAAGAGAGATTCCACTTATCGAAAATAAAGGTGGATAAGATTCTCGAAAGAGAGTTGCCACTTATCGAAAATAAAGGTGGATAAGCTTCTCGAAAGAGAGATGCCACTTATCAGAAATAAAGGTGGATAAGCTTCTCGAAAGTGAGATGCCAATTATCAAAAATAAAGGTGGATAAGCTTCTCGAATGAAAGATGCCACTTATCGAAATAAATGTGGATAAGCTTCTCGAAAGAGAGATGCCACTTATCAAAAATAAAGGTGGATAAGCTTCTCGAAAGAGAGATTCCACTTATAGAAAATAAAGGTGGATAAGCTTCTCGAAAGAGAGATGCCACTTATCGAAAATAAAGGTGGATAAGCTTCTCGAAAGAGAGATGCCACTTATCAGAAATAAAGGTGGATAAGCTTCTCGAAAGTGAGATGCCAATTATCAAAAATAAAGGTGGATAAGCTTCTCGAAAGAGATATGCCACTTATCGAAAATAAAGGTGGATAAGTTTCTCGAAAGAGAGATTCCACTTATCGAAAATAAAGGTGGATAAGCTTCTCGAAAGAGAGATGCCACTTATCGAAAATAAAGGTGGATAAGCTTCTCGAAAGAGAGATGCCACTTATCAAAAATAAAGGTGGATAAGCTTCTCGAAAGAGAGATGCCACTTATCAGAAATAAAGGTGGATAAGCTTCTCGAAAGTGAGATGCCAATTATCAAAAATAAAGGTTGATAAGCTTCTCGAAAGAAAGATGCCACTTATCGAAAATAAAGGTGGATAAGCTTCTCGAAAGAGAGATGCTACTTATCGAAAATAAAGGTGGATAAGCTTCTCGAAAGAGAGATGCCACTTATCAGAAATAAAGGTGGATAAGCTTCTCAAAAGTGAGATGCCAATTATCAAAAATAAAGGTGGATTAGCTTCTTGAAAGAGAGATGCCACTTATCGAAAATAAAGGTGGATAAGCTTCTCAAAAGAGAGATTCCACTTATCGAAAATAAAGGTGGATAAGCTTCTCGAAAGAGAGATGCCACTTATCGAAAATAAAGGTGGATAAGCTACTAGAAAGAGAGATGCCACTTATCGAAAATAAAGGTGGATAAGCTTCTCGAAAGAGAGATTCCACTTATCAAAAATAAAGGTGAATAAGCGTTACGAAAGACAGATGCCGCTAATCGAAAATAAAGGAGGATAACCTACCTAAAAGAGAGATGTCACTTATCGAAAATAAAGGTGGATAAGCTTCTCAAAAGACAGATGCCACTTATTGAAAATAAAGGTGGATAATCTACTCGAAAGAGAGTTGCCACTTATTGAAAATAAAGGTGGATAAGTTTCTTGAAAGAGAGATTCCACTTATCGAAAATAAAGGTGGATAAGATTCTCGAAAGAGAGTTGCCACTTATCGAAAATAAAGGTGGATAAGCTTCTCGAAAGAGAGATGCCACTTATCAGAAATAAAGGTGGATAAGCTTCTCGAAAGTGAGATGCCAATTATCAAAAATAAAGGTGGATAAGCTTCTCGAATGAAAGATGCCACTTATCGAAATAAATGTGGATAAGCTTCTCGAAAGAGAGATGCCACTTATCAAAAATAAAGGTGGATAAGCTTCTCGAAAGAGAGATTCCACTTATAGAAAATAAAGGTGGATAAGCTTCTCGAAAGAGAGATGCCACTTATCGAAAATAAAGGTGGATAAGCTTCTCGAAAGAGAGATGCCACTTATCAGAAATAAAGGTGGATAAGCTTCTCGAAAGTGAGATGCCAATTATCAAAAATAAAGGTGGATAAGCTTCTCGAAAGAGATATGCCACTTATCGAAAATAAAGGTGGATAAGTTTCTCGAAAGAGAGATTCCACTTATCGAAAATAAAGGTGGATAAGCTTCTCGAAAGAGAGATGCCACTTATCGAAAATAAAGGTGGATAAGCTACTCGAAAGAGAGATGCCACTTATCGAAAATAAAGTTGGATAAGCTTCTCGAAAGAGAGATTCCACTTATCGAAAACAAAGGTGGATAAGCTTCTCGAAAGAGAGATGCCACTTATCGAAAATAACGGTAGTAAGCTTCTCTAAAGAGAGATGCCACTTATCATAAATAAAGGTGGATAAGCTTCTCGAAAGAGAGATGCCAATTATCAGAAATAAATGTGGATAAGCTTCTCGAAAGTGAGATGCCAATTATCAAAAATAAAGGTGGATAAGCTTCTCGAAAGAGAGATGCCACTTATCGAAAATAAAGGTGGATAAGCTTCTCGAAAGAGAGATTCCACTTATCAAAAATAAAGGTGGATTAGCTTCTCGAAAGAGAGATGCCACTTATCGAAAATAAAGGTGGATAAGCTTCTCAAAAGAGAGATTCCACTTATTGAAAATAAAGGTGGATAAGCTTCTCGAAAGAGAGATGCCACTTATCGAAAATAAAGGTGGATAAGCTACTAGAAAGAGAGATGCCACTTATCGAAAATAAAGGTGGATAAGCTTCTCGAAAGAGAGATTCCACTTATCAAAAATAAAGGTGAATAAGCGTTACGAAAGACAGATGCCACTAATCGAAAATAAAGGAGGATAACCTACCTAAAAGAGAGATGTCACTTATCGAAAATAAAGGTGGATAAGCTTCTCAAAAGACAGATGCCACTTATTGAAAATAAAGGTGGATAATCTACTCGAAAGAGAGATGCCACTTATAGAAAATAAAGGTGGATAAGTTTCTCGAAAGAGAGATTCCACTTATCGAAAATAAAGGTGGATAAGATTCTCGAAAGAGAGTTGCCACTTATCGAAAATAAAGGTGGATAAGCTTCTCGAAAGAGAGATGCCACTTATCAGAAATAAAGGTGGATAAGCTTCTCGAAAGTGAGATGCCAATTATCAAAAATAAAGGTGGATAAGCTTCTCGAATGAAAGATGCCACTTTTCGAAATAAGGGTGGATAAGCTTCTCGAAAGAGAGATGCCACTTATCAAAAATAAAGGTGGATAAGCTTCTCGAAAGAGAGATTCCACTTATAGAAAATAAAGGTGGATAAGCTTCTCGAAAGAGAGACGCCACTTATCGAAAATAAAGGTGGATAAGCTTCTCGAAAGAGAGATTCCACTTATCAAAAATAAAGGTGAATAAGCGTTACGAAAGACAGATGCCACTAATCAAAAATAAAGGAGGATAACCTACCTAAAAGAGAGATGTCACTTATCGAAAATAAAGGTGGATAAGCTTCTCAAAAGACAGATGCCACTTATTGAAAATAAAGGTGGATAATCTACTCGAAAGAGAGATGCCACTTATTGAAAATAAAGGTGGATAAGTTTCTCGAAAGAGAGATTCCACTTATCGAAAATAAAGGTGGATAAGATTCTCGAAAGAGAGTTGCCACTTATCGAAAATAAAGGTGGATAAGCTTCTCGAAAGAGAGATGCCACTTATCGAAAATAAAGGTGGATAAGCTTCTCGAAAGAGAGATGCCACTTATCAGAAATAAAGGTGGATAAGCTTCTCGAAAGTGAGATGCCAATTATCAAAAATAAAGGTGGATAAGCTTCTCGAATGAAAGATGCCACTTATCGAAATAAATGTGGATAAGCTTCTCGAAAGAGAGATGCCACTTATCAAAAATAAAGGTGGATAAGCTTCTCGAAAGAGAGATTCCACTTATAGAAAATAAAGGTGGATAAGCTTCTCGAAAGAGAGATGCCTCTTATCGAAAATAAAGGTGGATAAGCTTCTCGAAAGAGAGATGCCACTTATCAGAAATAAAGGTGGATAAGCTTCTCGAAAGTGAGATGCCAATTATCAAAAATAAAGGTGGATAAGCTTCTCGAAAGAGATATGCCACTTATCGAAAATAAAGGTGGATAAGTTTCTCGAAAGAGAGATTCCACTTATCGAAAATAAAGGTGGATAAGCTTCTCGAAAGAGAGATGCCACTTATCGAAAATAAAGGTGGATAAGCTACTCGAAAGAGAGATGCCACTTATCGAAAATAAAGGTGGATAAGCTACTCGAAAGAGAGATGCCACTTATCGAAAATAAAGTTGGATAAGCTTCTCGAAAGAGAGATTCCACTTATCGAAAACAAAGGTGGATAAGCTTCTCGAAAGAGAGATGCCACTTATCGAAAATAACGGTAGTAAGCTTCTCTAAAGAGAGATGCCACCTATCATAAATAAAGGTGGATAAGCTTCTCGAAAGAGAGATGCCAATTATCAGAAATAAATGTGGATAAGCTTCTCGAAAGTGAGATGCCAATTATCAAAAATAAAGGTGGATAAGCTTCTCGAAAGAGAGATGCCACTTATCGAAAATAAAGGTGGATAAGCTTCTCGAAAGAGAGATTCCACTTATCAAAAATAAAGGTGGATTAGCTTCTCGAAAGAGAGATGCCACTTATCGAAAATAAAGGTGGATAAGCTTCTCAAAAGAGAGATTCCACTTATTGAAAATAAAGGTGGATAAGCTTCTCGAAAGAGAGATGCCACTTATCGAAAATAAAGGTGGATAAGCTACTAGAAAGAGAGATGCCACTTATCGAAAATAAAGGTGGATAAGCTTCTCGAAAGAGAGATTCCACTTATCAAAAATAAAGGTGAATAAGCGTTACGAAAGACAGATGCCACTAATCAAAAATAAAGGAGGATAACCTACCTAAAAGAGAGATGTCACTTATCGAAAATAAAGGTGGATAAGCTTCTCAAAAGACAGATGCCACTTATTGAAAATAAAGGTGGATAATCTACTCGAAAGAGAGATGCCACTTATTGAAAATAAAGGTGGATAAGTTTCTCGAAAGAGAGATTCCACTTATCGAAAATAAAGGTGGATAAGATTCTCGAAAGAGAGTTGCCACTTATCGAAAATAAAGGTGGATAAGCTTCTCGAAAGAGAGATGCCACTTATCGAAAATAAAGGTGGATAAGTTTCTCGAAAGAGAGATTCCACTTATCGAAAATAAAGGTGGATAAGCTTCTCGAAAGAGAGATGCCACTTATCGAAAATAAAGGTGGATAAGCTACTCGAAAGAGAGATGCCACTTATCGAAAATAAAGTTGGATAAGCTTCTCGAAAGAGAGATTCCACTTATCGAAAACAAAGGTGGATAAGCTTCTCGAAAGAGAGATGCCACTTATCGAAAATAACGGTAGTAAGCTTCTCTAAAGAGAGATGCCACCTATCATAAATAAAGGTGGATAAGCTTCTCGAAAGAGAGATGCCAATTATCAGAAATAAATGTGGATAAGCTTCTCGAAAGTGAGATGCCAATTATCAAAAATAAAGGTGGATAAGCTTCTCGAAAGAGAGATGCCACTTATCGAAAATAAAGGTGGATAAGCTTCTCGAAAGAGAGATTCCACTTATCAAAAATAAAGGTGGATTAGCTTCTCGAAAGAGAGATGCCACTTATCGAAAATAAAGGTGGATAAGCTTCTCAAAAGAGAGATTCCACTTATTGAAAATAAAGGTGGATAAGCTTCTCGAAAGAGAGATGCCACTTATCGAAAATAAAGGTGGATAAGCTACTAGAAAGAGAGATGCCACTTATCGAAAATAAAGGTGGATAAGCTTCTCGAAAGAGAGATTCCACTTATCAAAAATAAAGGTGAATAAGCGTTACGAAAGACAGATGCCACTAATCAAAAATAAAGGAGGATAACCTACCTAAAAGAGAGATGTCACTTATCGAAAATAAAGGTGGATAAGCTTCTCAAAAGACAGATGCCACTTATTGAAAATAAAGGTGGATAATCTACTCGAAAGAGAGATGCCACTTATTGAAAATAAAGGTGGATAAGTTTCTCGAAAGAGAGATTCCACTTATCGAAAATAAAGGTGGATAAGATTCTCGAAAGAGAGTTGCCACTTATCGAAAATAAAGGTGGATAAGCTTCTCGAAAGAGAGATGCCACTTATCGAAAATAAAGGTGGATAAGTTTCTCGAAAGAGAGATTCCACTTATCGAAAATAAAGGTGGATAAGCTTCTCGAAAGAGAGATGCCACTTATCGAAAATAAAGGTGGATAAGCTACTCGAAAGAGAGATGCCACTTATCGAAAATAAAGTTGGATAAGCTTCTCGAAAGAGAGATTCCACTTATCGAAAACAAAGGTGGATAAGCTTCTCGAAAGAGAGATGCCACTTATCGAAAATAACGGTAGTAAGCTTCTCTAAAGAGAGATGCCACCTATCATAAATAAAGGTGGATAAGCTTCTCGAAAGAGAGATGCCAATTATCAGAAATAAATGTGGATAAGCTTCTCGAAAGTGAGATGCCAATTATCAAAAATAAAGGTGGATAAGCTTCTCGAAAGAGAGATGCCACTTATCGAAAATAAAGGTGGATAAGCTTCTCGAAAGAGAGATTCCACTTATCAAAAATAAAGGTGGATTAGCTTCTCGAAAGAGAGATGCCACTTATCGAAAATAAAGGTGGATAAGCTTCTCAAAAGAGAGATTCCACTTATTGAAAATAAAGGTGGATAAGCTTCTCGAAAGAGAGATGCCACTTATCGAAAATAAAGGTGGATAAGCTACTAGAAAGAGAGATGCCACTTATCGAAAATAAAGGTGGATAAGCTTCTCGAAAGAGAGATTCCACTTATCAAAAATAAAGGTGAATAAGCGTTACGAAAGACAGATGCCACTAATCAAAAATAAAGGAGGATAACCTACCTAAAAGAGAGATGTCACTTATCGAAAATAAAGGTGGATAAGCTTCTCAAAAGACAGATGCCACTTATTGAAAATAAAGGTGGATAATCTACTCGAAAGAGAGATGCCACTTATTGAAAATAAAGGTGGATAAGTTTCTCGAAAGAGAGATTCCACTTATCGAAAATAAAGGTGGATAAGATTCTCGAAAGAGAGTTGCCACTTATCGAAAATAAAGGTGGATAAGCTTCTCGAAAGAGAGATGCCACTTATCAGAAATAAAGGTGGATAAGCTTCTCGAAAGTGAGATGCCACTTATCGAAAATAAAGCTGGATAAGCTTCTCGAATGAAAGATGCCACTTATCGAAATAAAGGTGGATAAGCTTCTCGAAAGAGAGATGCCACTTATCAAAAATAAAGGTGGATAAGCTTCTCGAAAGAGAGATTCCACTTATAGAAAATAAAGGTGGATAAGCTTCTCGAAAGAGAGACGCCACTTATCGAAAATAAAGGTGGATAAGCTTCTCGAAAGAGAGATGCCACTTATCAGAAATAAAGGTGGATAAGCTTCTCGAAAGTGAGATGCCAATTATCAAAAATAAAGGTGGATAAGCTTCTCGAAAGAGATATGCCACTTATCGAAAATAAAGGTGGATAAGTTTCTCGAAAGAGAGATTCCACTTATCGAAAATAAAGGTGGATAAGCTTCTCGAAAGAGAGATGCCACTTATCGAAAATAAAGGTGGATAAGCTACTCAAAAGAGAGATGCCACTTATCGAAAATAAAGTTGGATAAGCTTCTCGAAAGAGAGATTCCACTTATCGAAAACAAAGGTGGATAAGCTTCTCGAAAGAGAGATGCCACTTATCGAAAATAACGGTAGTAAGCTTCTCTAAAGAGAGATGGCACCTATCATAAATAAAGGTGGATAAGCTTCTCGAAAGAGAGATGCCAATTATCATAAATAAATGTGGATAAGCTTCTCGAAAGTGAGATGCCAATTATCAAAAATAAAGGTGGATAAGCTTCTCGAAAGAGAGATGCCACTTATCGAAAATAAAGGTGGATAAGCTTCTCGAAAGAGAGATTCCACTTATCAAAAATAAAGGTGGATTAGCTTCTCGAAAGAGAGATGCCACTTATCGAAAATAAAGGTGGATAAGCTTCTCAAAAGAGAGATTCCACTTATTGAAAATAAAGGTGGATAAGCTTCTCGAAAGAGAGATGCCACTTATCGAAAATAAAGGTGGATAAGCTACTAGAAAGAGAGATGCCACTTATCGAAAATAAAGGTGGATAAGCTTCTCGAAAGAGAGATTCCACTTATCAAAAATAAAGGTGAATAAGCGTTACGAAAGACAGATGCCACTAATCAAAAATAAAGGAGGATAACCTACCTAAAAGAGAGATGTCACTTATCGAAAATAAAGGTGGATAAGCTTCTCAAAAGACAGATGCCACTTATTGAAAATAAAGGTGGATAATCTACTCGAAAGAGAGATGCCACTTATTGAAAATAAAGGTGGATAAGTTTCTCGAAAGAGAGATTCCACTTATCGAAAATAAAGGTGGATAAGATTCTCGAAAGAGAGTTGCCACTTATCGAAAATAAAGGTGGATAAGCTTCTCGAAAGAGAGATGCCACTTATCAGAAATAAAGGTGGATAAGCTTCTCGAAAGTGAGATGCCAATTATCAAAAATAAAGGTGGATAAGCTTCTCGAATGAAAGATGCCACTTATCGAAATAAAGGTGGATAAGCTTCTCGAAAGAGAGATGCCACTTATCAAAAATAAAGGTGGATAAGCTTCTCGAAAGAGAGATTCCACTTATAGAAAATAAAGGTGGATAAGCTTCTCGAAAGAGAGACGCCACTTATCGAAAATAAAGGTGGATAAGCTTCTCGAAAGAGAGATGCCACTTATCAGAAATAAAGGTGGATAAGCTTCTCGAAAGTGAGATGCCAATTATCAAAAATAAAGGTGGATAAGCTTCTCGAAAGAGATATGCCACTTATCGAAAATAAAGGTGGATAAGTTTCTCGAAAGAGAGATTCCACTTATCGAAAATAAAGGTGGATAAGCTTCTCGAAAGAGAGATGCCACTTATCGAAAATAAAGGTGGATAAGCTACTCGAAAGAGAGATGCCACTTATCGAAAATAAAGTTGGATAAGCTTCTCGAAAGAGAGATTCCACTTATCGAAAACAAAGGTGGATAAGCTTCTCGAAAGAGAGATGCCACTTATCGAAAATAACGGTAGTAAGCTTCTCTAAAGAGAGATGCCACTTATCATAAATAAAGGTGGATAAGCTTCTCGAAAGAGAGATGCCAATTATCAGAAATAAATGTGGATAAGCTTCTCGAAAGTGAGATGCCAATTATCAAAAATAAAGGTGGATAAGCTTCTCGAAAGAGAGATGCCACTTATCGAAAATAAAGGTGGATAAGCTTCTCGAAAGAGAGATTCCACTTATCGAAAATAAAGGTGGATAAGCTTCTCGAAAGAGAGATGCCACTTATCGAAAATAAAGGTGGATAAGCTTCTCAAAAGAGAGATTCCACTTATTGAAAATAAAGGTGGATAAGCTTCTCGAAAGAGAGATGCCACTTATCGAAAATAAAGGTGGATAAGCTACTAGAAAGAGAGATGCCACTTATCGAAAATAAAGATGGATAAGCTTCTCGAAAGAGAGATTCCACTTATCAAAAATAAAGGTGAATAAGCGTTACGAAAGACAGATGCCACTAATCGAAAATAAAGGAGGATAACCTACCTAAAAGAGAGATGTCACTTATCGAAAATAAAGGTGGATAAGCTTCTCAAAAGACAGATGCCACTTATTGAAAATAAAGGTGGATAATCTACTCGAAAGAGAGATGCCACTTATTGAAAATAAAGGTGGATAAGTTTCTCGAAAGAGAGATTCCACTTATCGAAAATAAAGGTGGATAAGATTCTCGAAAGAGAGTTGCCACTTATCGAAAATAAAGGTGGATAAGCTTCTCGAAAGAGAGATGCCACTTATCAGAAATAAAGGTGGATAAGCTTCTCGAAAGTGAGATGCCAATTATCAAAAATAAAGGTGGATAAGCTTCTCGAATGAAAGATGCCACTTATCGAAATAAAGGTGGATAAGCTTCTCGAAAGAGAGATGCCACTTATCAAAAATAAAGGTGGATAAGCTTCTCAAAAGAGAGATTCCACTTATAGAAAATAAAGGTGGATAAGCTTCTCGAAAGAGAGACGCCACTTATCGAAAATAAAGGTGGATAAGCTTCTCGAAAGAGAGATGCCACTTATCAGAAATAAAGGTGGATAAGCTTCTCGAAAGTGAGATTCCAATTATCAAAAATAAAGGTGGATAAGCTTCTCGAAAGAGATATGCCACTTATCGAAAATAAAGGTGGATAAGTTTCTCGAAAGAGAGATTCCACTTATCGAAAATAAAGGTGGATAAGCTTCTCGAAAGAGAGATGCCACTTATCGAAAATAAAGGTGGATAAGCTACTCGAAAGAGAGATGCCACTTATCGAAAATAAAGTTGGATAAGCTTCTCGAAAGAGAGATTCCACTTATCGAAAACAAAGGTGGATAAGCTTCTCGAAAGAGAGATGCCACTTATCGAAAATAACGGTAGTAAGCTTCTGTAAAGAGAGACGCCACTTATCATAAATAAAGGTGGATAAGCTTCTCGAAAGAGAGATGCCAATTATCAGAAATAAAGGTGGATAAGCTTCTTGAAAGTGAGATGCCAATTATCAAAAATAAAGGTGGATAAGCTTCTCGAAAGAGAGATGCCACTTATCGAAAATAAAGGTGGATAAGCTTCTCGAAAGAGAGATTCCACTTATCGAAAATAAAGGTGGATAAGCTTCTCGAAAGAGAGATGCCACTTATCGAAAATAAAGGTGGATAAGCTACTCGAAAGAGAGATGCCACTTATCGAAAATAAAGGTGGATAAGCTTCTCGAAAGAGAGATTCCACTTATCGAAAATAAAGGTGGATAAGCTTCTCGAAAGAGAGATGCCACTTATCAAAAATAAAGGTGAATAAGATTTACGAAAGACAGATGCCACTAATCAAAAATAAAGGAGGATAACCTACCTAAAAGAGAGATGCCACTTATCGAAAATAGAGGTGGATAAGCTTCTCAAAAGCCAGATGCCACTTATTGAAAATAAAGGTGGATAATCTACTGAGAGATGCCACTTATTGAATATAAAGGTGGGTAAGCTTCTCGAAAGAGAGATTCCACTTATCGAAAATAAAGGTGGATAAGATTCTCGAAAGACAGAAGCCACTTATCAAAAATAAAGGTGGATAAGCTTCTCGAAATAGAGATGCCACTTATCAGAAATAAAGGTGGATAAGCTTCTCGAAACTGAGATGCCAATTATCAAAAATAAAGGTGGATAAGCTTCTCGAAAGAAAGATGCCACTTATCAAAATTAAAGGTGGATAAGCTTCTCAAAAGAGAGATGCCACTTATCGAAAATAAAGGTGGATAAGCTTCTCGAAAGAGACATTCCACTTATCGAAAATAAAGGTGGATAAGCTTCTCGAAAGAGAGATGCCACTTATCGAAAATAAAGGTGGATAAGCTTCTCGAAAGAGAGATGCCACTTATCAGAAATAAAGGTGGATAAGCTTCTCGAAAGTGAGATGCCAATTATCAAAAATAAAGGTGGATAAGCTTCTCGAAAGAGAGATGCCACTTATCAAAAGTAAAGGTGGATAAGCTTCTCGAAAGAGAGATTCCACTTATCGAAAATAAAGTTGGATAAGCTTCTCGAAAGAGAGATGCCACTTATCGAAAATAAAGGTGGATAAGCTACTCGAAAGAGAGATGCCACTTATCGAAAATAAAGGTGGATAAGCTTCTCGAAAGAGAGATTCCACTTATCGAAAATAAAGGTGGATAAGCTTCTCGAAAGAGAGATGCCACTTATCGAAAATAACGGTAGATAAGCTTCTCTAAAGAGAGATGCCACTTATCATAAATAAAGGTGGATTCTCGAAAAAGAGATGCCACTTATTGAGAATAACGGTAGATAAGCTTCTCTAAAGAGAGATGACACTTATCATAAATAAAGGTAGATGAGCTTCTCGAAACAGAGATGCCACTTATCGAAAATAAAAGTGGATAAGCTTCTCGAAAGAGAGATGCCACTTATCGAAAATAAAGGTGGATAAGCTTCTCGAAAGAGAGATGCCACTTATCAGAAATAAAGGTGGATAAGCTTCTCGAAAGTGAGATGCCAATTATCAAAAATAAAGGTGGATAAGCTTCTCGAAAGAGAGATGCCACTTATCGAAAATAAAGGTGGATAAGTTTCTCGAAAGAGAGATTCCACTTATCGAAAATAAAGGTGGATAAGCTTCTCGAAAGTAAATGCTACTTATCGAAAATAAAGGTGGATAAGCTACTCGAAAGAGAGATGCCACTTATCGAAAATAAAGTTGGATAAGCTTCTCGAAAGAGAGATTCCACTTATCGAAAACAAAGGTGGATAAGCTTCTCGAAAGAGAGATGCCACTTATCGAAAATAACGGTAGATAAGCTTCTCTAAAGAGAGATGCCACTTATCATAAATAAAGGTGGATAAGCTTCTCGAAAGAGAGATGCCAATTATCAAAAATAAAGGTGGATAAGCTTCTCGAAAGAGAGATGCCACTTATCGAAAATAAAGGTGGATAAGCTTCTCGAAAGAGAGATTCCACATATCGAAAATAAAGGTGGATAAGCTTCTCGAAAGAGAGATGCCACTTATCAAAAATAAAGGTGGATAAGCTACTCGAAAGAGAGATGCCACTTATCGAAAATAAAGGTGGATAAGCTTCTCGAAAGAGAGATTCCACTTATCGAAAATAAAGGTGGATAAGCTTCTCGAAAGAGAGATGCCACTTATCAAAAATAAAGGCGAATAAGCTTTACGAAAGACAGATGCCACTAATCGAAAATAAAGGAGGATAACCTACCTAAAAGAGAGATGCCACTTATCGAAAATAAAGGTGGATAAGCTTCTCAAAAGACAGATTCCACTTATTGAAAATAAAGGTGGATAATCTACTCGAAAGAGAGATGCCACTTATTGAATATAAAGGTGGATAAGCTTCTCGAAAGAGAGATTCCACTTATCGAAAATAAAGGTGGATAAGATTCTCGAAAGACAGAAGCCACTTATCAAAAATAAAGGTGGATAAGCTTCTCGAAATAGAGATGCCACTTATCAGAAATAAAGGTGGATAAGCTTCTCGAAAGTGAGATGCCAATTATCAAAAATAAAGGTGGATAAGCTTCTCGAAAGAAAGATGCCACTTATCGAAATTAAAGGTGGATAAGGTTCTCGAAAGAGAGATGCCACTTATCGAAAATAAAGGTGGATAAGCTTCTCGAAAGAGACATTCCACTTATCGAAAATAAAGGTGGATAAGCTTCTCGAAAGAGAGATGCCACTTATCGAAAATAAAGGTGGATAAGCTTCTCGAAAGAGAGATGCCACTTATCAGAAATAAAGGTGGATAAGCTTCTCGAAAGTGAGATGCCAATTATCAAAAATAAAGGTGGATAAGCTTCTCGAAAGAGAGATGCCACTTATCAAAAGTAAAGGTGGATAAGCTTCTCGAAAGAGAGATTCCACTTATCGAAAATAAAGGTGGATAAGCTTCTCGAAAGAGAGATGCCACTTATCGAAAATAACGGTAGATAAGCTTCTCTAAAGAGAGATGCCACTTATCATAAATTTAGGTGGATTCTCGAAAGAGAGATGCCACTTATCGAGAATAACGGTAGATAAGCTTCTCTAAAGAGAGACGACACTTATCATAAATAAAGGTAGATGAGCTTCTCGAAACAGAGATGCCACTTATCGAAAATAAAGGTGGATAAGCTTCTCGAAAGAGAGATGCCACTTATCGAAAATAAAGGTGGATAAGCTTCTCGAAAGAGAGATGCCACTTATCAAAAATAAAGGTGAATAAGCTTTACGAAAGACAGATGCCACTAATCAAAAATAAAGCAGGATAACCTACCTAAAAGAGAGATGCCACTTATCGAAAATAAAGGTGGATAAGCTTCTCGAAAGAGAGATGCCACTTATCGAAAATAAAGGTGGATAAGCTACTCGAAAGAGAGATGCCACTTATCGAAAATAAAGGTGGATAATCTTCTCAAAAGAGAGATTCCACTTATCGATAACAAAGGTGGATAAGCTTCTCGAAAGAGAGATGCCACTTATCGAAAATAGCGGTAGATAAGCTTCTCTAAAGAGAGATGCCACTTATCATAAATAAAGGTGGATAAGCTTCTCGAAAGAGAGATCCCACTTATCAGAAATAAAGGTGGATAAGCTTCTCGAAAGTGAGATGCCAATTATCAAAAATAAAGGTGGATAAGCTTCTCGAAAGAGAGATGCCACTTATCGAAAATAAAGGTGGATAAGATTCTCGAAAGAGAGATGCCACTTATCGAAAATAAAGGTGGATAAGCTTCTCTAAAGAGAGATGCCACTTATCAGAAATAAAGGTGGATAAGCTTCTCGAAATTGAGATGCCAATTATCAAAAATAAAGGTGGATAAGCTTCTCGAAAGAAAGATGCCACTTATCGAAAATAAAGGTGGATAAGCTACTCGAAAGAGAGATGCCACTTATCGAAAATAAAGGTGGATAAGCTTCTCGAAAGAGAGATTCCACTTATCGAAAATAAAGGTGGATAAGCTTCTCGAAAGAGAGATGCCACTTATCGAAAATAACGGTAGATAAGCTTCTCTAAAGAGAGATGCCACTTATCATAAATAAAGGTGGATTCTCGAAAGAGAGATGCCACTTATCGAGAATAACGGTAGATAAGCTTCTCTAAAGAGAGATGACACTTATCATAAATAAAGGTAGATGAGCTTCTCGAAACAGAGATGCCACTTATCGAAAATAAAGGTGGATAAGCTTCTCGAAAGAGAGATGCCACTTATCGAAAATAAAGGTGGATAAGCTTCTCGAAAGAGAGATGCCACTTATCAAAAATAAAGGTGAATAAGCTTTACGAAAGACAGATGCCACTAATCAAAAATAAAGCAGGATAACCTACCTAAAAGAGAGATGCCACTTATCGAAAATAAAGGTGGATAAGCTTCTCGAAAGAGAGATGCCACTTATAGAAAATAAAGGTGGATAAGCTACTCGAAAGAGAGATGCCACTTATCGAAAATAAAGGTGGATAAGCTTCTCGAAAGAGAGATTCCACTTATCGAAAACAAAGGTGGATAAGCTTCTCGAAAGAGAGATGCCACTTATCGAAAATAGCGGTAGATAAGCTTCTCTAAAGAGAGATGCCACTTATCATAAATAAAGGTGGATAAGCTTCTCGAAAGAGAGATCCCACTTATCAGAAATAAAGGTGGATAAGCTTCTCGAAAGTGAGATGCCAATTATCAAAAATAAAGGTGGATAAGCTTCTCGAAAGAGAGATGTCACTTATCGAAAATAAAGGTGGATAAGATTCTCGAAAGAGAGATGCCACTTATCGAAAATAAAGGTGGATAAGCTTCTCGAAAGAGAGATGCCACTTATCAGAAATAAATGTGGATAAGCTTCTCGAAATTGAGATGCCAATTATCAAAAATAAAGGTGGATAAGCTTCTCGAAAGAAAGATGCCACTTATCGAAAATAAAGGTGGATAAGCTTCTCGAAAGAGAGATCCCACTTATCGAAAATAAAGGTGGATAAGCTTCTCGAAAGAGAGATTCCACTTATCGAAAATAAAGGTGGATAAGCTTCTCGAAAGAGAGATGCCACTTATCGAAAATAAAGGTGGATAAGCTTCTCGAAAGACAGATGCCACTAATCGAAAATAAAGGAGGATAACCTACCTAAAAGAGAGATGCCACTTATCGAATATAAAGGTGGATAAGCTTCTCAAAAGACAGATGCCACTTATTGAAAATAAAGGTGGATAATCTACTCGAAAGAGAGATGCCACTTATTGAATATAAAGGTGGATAAGCTTCTCGAAAGAGAGATTCCACTTATCGAAAATAAAGGTGGATAAGATTCTCGAAAGACAGATGCCACTTATCAAAAATAAAGGTGGATAAGCTTCTCGAAATAGAGATGCCACTTATCAGAAATAAAGGTGGATAAGCTTCTCGAAAGGGAGATGCCAATTATCAAAAATAAAGGTGGATAAGCTTCTCGAAAGAAAGATGCCACTTATCGAAATTAAAGGTGGATAAGCTTCTCGAAAGAGAGATGCCACTTATCGAAAATAAAGGTGGATAAGCTTCTCGAAAGAGACATTCCACTTATCGAAAATAAAGGTGGATAAGCTTCTCGAAAGAGAGATGCCACTTATCGAAAATAAAGGTGGATAAGCTTCTCAAAAGAGAGATGCCACTTATCAGAAATAAAGGTGGATAAGCTTCTCGAAAGTGAGATGCCAATTATCAAAAATAAAGGTGGATAATCTTCTCGAAAGAGAGATGCCACTTATCAAAAGTAAAGGTGGATAAGCTTCTCGAAAGAGAGATGCCACTTATCAAAAGTAAAGGTGGATAAGCTTCTCGAAAGAGAGATGCCACTTATCGAAAATAAAGGTGGATAAGCTACTCGAAAGAGAGATGCCACTTATCGAAAATAAAGGTGGATAAGCTTCTCGAAAGAGAGATTCCACTTATCGAAAATAAAGGTGGATAAGCTTCTCGAAAGAGAGATGCCACTTATCGAAAATAACGGTAGATAAGCTTCTCTAAAGAGAGATGCCACTTATCATAAATAAAGGTGGATTCTCGAAAGAGAGATGCCACTTATCGAGAATAACGGTAGATAAGCTTCTCTAAAGAGAGATGACACTTATCATAAATAAAGGTAGATGAGCTTCTCGAAACAGAGATGCCACTTATCGAAAATAAAGGTGGATAAGCTTCTCGAAAGAGAGATGCCACTTATCGAAAATAAAGGTGGATAAGCTTCTCGAAAGAGAGATGCCACTTATCAAAAATAAAGGTGAATAAGCTTTACGAAAGACAGATGCCACTAATCAAAAATAAAGCAGGATAACCTACCTAAAAGAGAGATGCCACTTATCGAAAATAAAGGTGGATAAGCTTCTCGAAAGAGAGATGCCACTTATCGAAAATAAAGGTGGATAAGCTACTCGAAAGAGAGATGCCACTTATCGAAAATAAAGGTGGATAAGCTTCTCGAAAGAGAAATTCCACTTATCGAAAACAAAGGTGGATAAGCTTCTCGAAAGAGAGATGCCACTTATCGAAAATAGCGGTAGATAAGCTTCTCTAAAGAGAGATGCCACTTATCATAAATAAAGGTGGATAAGCTTCTCAAAAGAGAGATCCCACTTATCAGAAATAAAGGTGGATAAGCTTCTCGAAAGTGAGATGCCAATTATCAAAAATAAAGGTGGATAAGCTTCTCGAAAGAGAGATGCCACTTATCGAAAATAAAGGTGGATAAGATTCTCGAAAGAGAGATGCCACTTATCGAAAATAAAGGTGGATAAGCTTCTTGAAAGAGAGATGCCACTTATCAGAAATAAAGGTGGATAAGCTTATCGAAATTGAGATGCCAATTATCAAAAATAAAGGTGGATAAGCTTCTCGAAAGAAAGATGCCACTTATCGAAAATAAAGGTGGATAAGCTTCTCGAAAGAGAGATGCCACTTATCGAAAATAAAGGTGGATAAGCTTCTCGAAAGAGAGATTCCACTTATCGAAAATAAAGGTGGATAAGCTTCTCGAAAGAGAGATGCCACTTATCGAAAATAAAGGTGGATAAGCTTCTCGAAAGAGAGATGCCACTTATCAGAAATAAAGGTGGATAAGCTTCTCGAAAGTGAGATGCCAATTATCAAAAATAAAGGTGGATAAGCTTCTCGAAAGTGAGATGCCACTTATCGAAAATAAAGGTGGATAAGCTTCTCGAAAGAGAGATTCCACTTATCGAAAATAAAGGTGGATAAGCTTCTCGAAAGAGAGATGCCACTTATCGAAAATAAAGGTGGATAAGCTACTCGAAAGAGAAATGCCACTTATCAAAAATAAAGGTGGATAAGCTTCTCGAAAGAGAGATTCCACTTATCGAAATTAAAGGTGGATAAGCTTCTCGAAAGAGAGATGCCACTTATCAAAAATAACGGTTGATAAGCTTCTCTAAAGAGAGATGCCACTTATCATAAATAAAGGTGGATAAGCTTCTTAAAAGAGAGATGCCACTTATCGAAAATAACGGTAGATAAGCTTCTTTAAAGAGATATGACACTTATCATAAATAAAGGTGGATAAGCTTCTCGAAAGAGAGATGCCACTTATCGAAAATAAAGGTGGATAAGCTTCTAGAAAGAGAGATGCCACTTATCGAAAATAAAGGTGGATAAGCTTCTCGAAAGAGAGATGCCACTTATCAGAAAATAAAGGTGGATAAGCTTCTCGAAAGAGAGATTCCACTTATCGAAAATAAAGGTGGATAAGCTTCTCGAAAGAGAGATGCCACTTATCGAAAATAACGGTAGATAAACTTCTCTAAAGAGAGATGCCACTTATCGAAAATAAAGGTGGATAAGCTTCTCGAAAAAGAGATGCCACTTATAAGAAATAAAGGTGGATAAGCTTCTCGAAAGTGAGATGCCAATTATCAAAAATAAAGGTGGATAAGCTTCTCGAAAGAGAGATGCCACTTATCGAAAATAAAGGTGGATAAGCTTCTCGAAAGAGAGATGCCACTTATCGAAAATAAAGGTGGATAAGCTTCTCGAAAGAGAGATGCCACTTATAAAAAATAAAGGTGAATAAGCTTTACGAAAGACAGATGCCACTAATCAAAAATAAAGCAGGATAACCTACCTAAAAGAGAGATGCCACTTATCGAAAATAAAGGTGGATAAGCTTCTCGAAAGAGAGATGCCACTTATAGAAAATAAAGGTGGATAAGCTACTCGAAAGAGAGATGCCACTTATCGAAAATAAAGGTGGATAAGCTTCTCGAAAGAGAGATTCCACTTATCGAAAACAAAGGTGGATAAGCTTTACGAAAGACAGATGCCACTAATCAAAAATAAAGCAGGATAACCTACCTAAAAGAGAGATGCCACTTATCGAAAATAAAGGTGGATAAGCTTCTCGAAAGAGAGATGCCACTTATAGAAAATAAAGGTGGATAAGCTACTCGAAAGAGAGATGCCACTTATCGAAAATAAAGGTGGATAAGCTTCTCGAAATTGAGATGCCACTTATCGAAAATAGCGGTAGATAAGCTTCTCTAAAGAGAGATGCCACTTATCATAAATAAAGGTGGATAAGCTTCTCAAAAGAGAGATCCCACATATCAGAAATAAAGGTGGATAAGCTTCTCGAAAGTGAGATGCCAATTATCAAAAATAAAGGTGGATAAGCTTCTCGAAAGAGAGATGCCACTTATCGAAAATAAAGGTGGATAATATTCTCGAAAGAGAGATGCCACTTATCGAAAATAAAGGTGGATAAGCTTCTCGAAAGAGAGATGCCACTTATCAGAAATAAAGGTGGATAAGCTTCTCGAAATTGAGATGCCAATTATCAAAAATAAAGGTGGATAAGCTTCTCGAAAGAAAGATGCCACTTATCGAAAATAAAGGTGGATAAGCTTCTCGAAAGAGAGATGCCACTTATCGAAAATAAAGGTGGATAAGCTTCTCGAAAGAGAGATTCCACTTATCAGAAATAAAGGTGGATAAGCTTCTCGAAATTGAGATTCCAATTATCAAAAATAAAGGTGGATAAGCTTCTCGAAAGAAAGATGCCACTTATCGAAAATAAAGGTGGATAAGCTTCTCGAAAGAGAGATGCCACTTATCGAAAATAAAGGTGGATAAGCTTCTCGAAAGAGAGATGCCACTTATCAGAAATAAAGGTGGATAAGCTTCTCGAAATTGAGATGCCAATTATCAAAAATAAAGGTGGATAAGCTTCTCGAAAGAAAGATGCCACTTATCAAAAATAAATGTGGATAAGCTTCTCGAAAGAGAGATGCCACTTATCGAAAATAAAGGTGGATAAGCTACTCGAAAGAGAGATGCCACTTATCGAAAATAAAGGTGGATAAGTTTCTCGAAAGAGAGATTCCACTTATCGAAAATAAAGGTGGATAAGCTTCTCGAAAGAGAGATGCCACTTATCGAAAATAACGGTAGATAAACTTCTCTAAAGAGAGATGCCACTTATCATAAATAAAGGTGGATTCTCGAAAGAGAGATGCCACTTATCGAGAATAACGGTAGATAAGCTTCTCTAAAGAGAGATGACACTTATCATAAATAAAGGTAGATGAGCTTCTCGAAACAGAGATGCCACTTATCGAAAATAAAGGTGGATAAGCTTCTCGAAAGAGAGATGCCACTTATCGAAAATAAAGGTGGATAAGCTTCTCGAAAGAGAGATTCCACTTATCGAAAATAAAGGTGGATAAGCTTCTCGAAAGAGAGATGCCACTTATCGAAAATAAAGGTGGATAAGCTTCTCGAAAGAGAGATGCCACTTATCAGAAATAAAGGTGGATAAGCTTCTCGAAAGTGAGATGCCAATTATCAAAAATAAAGGTGGATAAGCTTCTCGAAAGTGAGATGCCACTTATCGAAAATAAAGGTGGATAAGATTCTCGAAAGAGAGATGCCACTTATCGAAAATAAAGGTGGATAAGCTTCTTGAAAGAGAGATGCCACTTATCAGAAATAAAGGTGGATAAGCTTATCGAAATTGAGATGCCAATTATCAAAAATAAAGGTGGATAAGCTTCTCGAAAGAAAGATGCCACTTATCGAAAATAAAGGTGGATAAGCTTCTCGAAAGAGAGATGCCACTTATCGAAAATAAAGGTGGATAAGCTTCTCGAAAGAGAGATTCCACTTATCGAAAATAAAGGTGGATAAGCTTCTCGAAAGAAAGATGCCACTTATCGAAAATAAAGGTGGATAAGCTTCTCGAAAGAGAGATGCCACTTATCAGAAATAAAGGTGGATAAGCTTCTCGAAAGTGAGATGCCAATTATCAAAAATAAAGGTGGATAAGCTTCTCGAAAGTGAGATGCCACTTATCGAAAATAAAGGTGGATAAGCTTCTCGAAAGAGAGATTCCACTTATCGAAAATAAAGGTGGATAAGCTTCTCGAAAGAGAGATGCCACTTATCGAAAATAAAGGTGGATAAGCTACTCGAAAGTGAAATGCCACTTATCAAAAATAAAGGTGGATAAGCTTCTCGAAAGAGAGATTCCACTTATCGAAATTAAAGGTGGATAAGCTTCTCGAAAGAGAGATGCCACTTATCAAAAATAACGGTTGATAAGCTTCTCTAAAGAGAGATGCCACTTATCATAAATAAAGGTGGATAAGCTTCTTAAAAGAGAGATGCCACTTATCGAAAATAACGGTAGATAAGCTTCTTTAAAGAGATATGACACTTATCATAAATAAAGGTGGATAAGCTTCTCGAAAGAGAGATGCCACTTATCGAAAATAAAGGTGGATAAGCTTCTAGAAAGAGAGATGCCACTTATCGAAAATAAAGGTGGATAAGCTTCTCGAAAGAGAGATGCCACTTATCAGAAAATAAAGGTGGATAAGCTTCTCGAAAGAGAGATTCCACTTATCGAAAATAAAGGTGGATAAGCTTCTCGAAAGAGAGATGCCACTTATCGAAAATAACGGTAGATAAACTTCTCTAAAGAGAGATGCCACTTATCGAAAATAAAGGTGGATAAGCTTCTCGAAAGAGAGATGCCACTTATAAGAAATAAAGGTGGATAAGCTTCTCGAAAGTGAGATGCCAATTATCAAAAATAAAGGTGGATAAGCTTCTCGAAAGAGAGATGCCACTTATCGAAAATAAAGGTGGATAAGCTTCTCGAAAGAGAGATGCCACTTATCGAAAATAAAGGTGGATAAGCTTCTCGAAAGAGAGATGCCACTTATCAAAAATAAAGGTGAATAAGCTTTACGAAAGACAGATGCCACTAATCAAAAATAAAGCAGGATAACCTACCTAAAAGAGAGATGCCACTTATCGAAAATAAAGGTGGATAAGCTTCTCGAAAGAGAGATGCCACTTATCGAAAATAAAGGTGGATAAGCTACTCGAAAGTGAAATGCCACTTATCAAAAATAAAGGTGGATAAGCTTCTCGAAAGAGAGATTCCACTTATCGAAATTAAAGGTGGATAAGCTTCTCGAAAGAGAGATGCCACTTATCAAAAATAACGGTTGATAAGCTTCTCTAAAGAGAGATGCCACTTATCATAAATAAAGGTGGATAAGCTTCTTAAAAGAGAGATGCCACTTATCGAAAATAACGGTAGATAAGCTTCTTTAAAGAGATATGACACTTATCATAAATAAAGGTGGATAAGCTTCTCGAAAGAGAGATGCCACTTATCGAAAATAAAGGTGGATAAGCTTCTAGAAAGAGAGATGCCACTTATCGAAAATAAAGGTGGATAAGCTTCTCGAAAGAGAGATGCCACTTATCAGAAAATAAAGGTGGATAAGCTTCTCGAAAGAGAGATTCCACTTATCGAAAATAAAGGTGGATAAGCTTCTCGAAAGAGAGATGCCACTTATCGAAAATAACGGTAGATAAACTTCTCTAAAGAGAGATGCCACTTATCGAAAATAAAGGTGGATAAGCTTCTCGAAAGAGAGATGCCACTTATAAGAAATAAAGGTGGATAAGCTTCTCGAAAGTGAGATGCCAATTATCAAAAATAAAGGTGGATAAGCTTCTCGAAAGAGAGATGCCACTTATCGAAAATAAAGGTGGATAAGCTTCTCGAAAGAGAGATGCCACTTATCGAAAATAAAGGTGGATAAGCTTCTCGAAAGAGAGATGCCACTTATCAAAAATAAAGGTGAATAAGCTTTACGAAAGACAGATGCCACTAATCAAAAATAAAGCAGGATAACCTACCTAAAAGAGAGATGCCACTTATCGAAAATAAAGGTGGATAAGCTTCTCGAAAGAGAGATGCCACTTATAGAAAATAAAGGTGGATAAGCTACTCGAAAGAGAGATGCCACTTATCGAAAATAAAGGTGGATAAGCTTCTCGAAAGAGAGATTCCAATTATCGAAAACAAAGGTGGATAAGCTTTACGAAAGACAGATGCCACTAATCAAAAATAAAGCAGGATAACCTACCTAAAAGAGAGATGCCACTTATCGAAAATAAAGGTGGATAAGCTTCTCGAAAGAGAGATGCCACTTATAGAAAATAAAGGTGGATAAGCTACTCGAAAGAGAGATGCCACTTATCGAAAATAAAGGTGGATAAGCTTCTCGAAATTGAGATGCCACTTATCGAAAATAGCGGTAGATAAGCTTCTCTAAAGAGAGATGCCACTTATCATAAATAAAGGTGGATAAGCTTCTCAAAAGAGAGATCCCACATATCAGAAATAAAGGTGGATAAGCTTCTCGAAAGTGAGATGCCAATTATCAAAAATAAAGGTGGATAAGCTTCTCGAAAGAGAGATGCCACTTATCGAAAATAAAGGTGGATAATATTCTCGAAAGAGAGATGCCACTTATCGAAAATAAAGGTGGATAAGCTTCTCGAAAGAGAGATGCCACTTATCAGAAATAAAGGTGGATAAGCTTCTCGAAATTGAGATGCCAATTATCAAAAATAAAGGTGGATAAGCTTCTCGAAAGAAAGATGCCACTTATCGAAAATAAAGGTGGATAAGCTTCTCGAAAGAGAGATGCCACTTATCGAAAATAAAGGTGGATAAGCTTCTCGAAAGAGAGATTCCACTTATCAGAAATAAAGGTGGATAAGCTTCTCGAAATTGAGATTCCAATTATCAAAAATAAAGGTGGATAAGCTTCTCGAAAGAAAGATGCCACTTATCGAAAATAAAGGTGGATACGCTTCTCGAAAGAGAGATGCCACTTATCGAAAATAAAGGTGGATAAGCTTCTCGAAAGAGAGATGCCACTTATCAGAAATAAAGGTGGATAAGCTTCTCGAAATTGAGATGCCAATTATCAAAAATAAAGGTGGATAAGCTTCTCGAAAGAAAGATGCCACTTATCAAAAATAAATGTGGATAAGCTTCTCGAAAGAGAGATGCCACTTATCGAAAATAAAGGTGGATAAGCTACTCGAAAGAGAGATGCCACTTATCGAAAATAAAGGTGGATAAGTTTCTCGAAAGAGAGATTCCACTTATCGAAAATAAAGGTGGATAAGCTTCTCGAAAGAGAGATGCCACTTATCGAAAATAACGGTAGATAAACTTCTCTAAAGAGAGATGCCACTTATCATAAATAAAGGTGGATTCTCGAAAGAGAGATGCCACTTATCGAGAATAACGGTAGATAAGCTTCTCTAAAGAGAGATGACACTTATCATAAATAAAGGTAGATGAGCTTCTCGAAACAGAGATGCCACTTATCGAAAATAAAGGTGGATAAGCTTCTCGAAAGAGAGATGCCACTTATCGAAAATAAAGGTGGATAAGCTTCTCGAAAGAGAGATTCCACTTATCGAAAATAAAGGTGGATAAGCTTCTCGAAAGAGAGATGCCACTTATCGAAAATAAAGGTGGATAAGCTTCTCGAAAGAGAGATGCCACTTATCAGAAATAAAGGTGGATAAGCTTCTCGAAAGTGAGATGCCAATTATCAAAAATAAAGGTGGATAAGCTTCTCGAAAGTGAGATGCCACTTATCGAAAATAAAGGTGGATAAGATTCTCGAAAGAGAGATGCCACTTATCGAAAATAAAGGTGGATAAGCTTCTTGAAAGAGAGATGCCACTTATCAGAAATAAAGGTGGATAAGCTTATCGAAATTGAGATGCCAATTATCAAAAATAAAGGTGGATAAGCTTCTCGAAAGAAAGATGCCACTTATCGAAAATAAAGGTGGATAAGCTTCTCGAAAGAGAGATGCCACTTATCGAAAATAAAGGTGGATAAGCTTCTCGAAAGAGAGATTCCACTTATCGAAAATAAAGGTGGATAAGCTTCTCGAAAGAGAGATGCCACTTATCGAAAATAAAGGTGGATAAGCTTCTCGAAAGAGAGATGCCACTAATCGAAAATAAAGGAGGATAACCTACCTAAAAGAGAGATGCCACTTATCGAAAATAAAGGTGGATAAGCTTCTCAAAAGACAGATGCCACTTATTGAAAATAAAGGTGGATAATCTACTCGAAAGAGAGATGCCACTTATTGAATATAAAGGTGGATAAGCTTCTCGAAAGAGAGATTCCACTTATCGAAAATAAAGGTGGATAAGATTCTCGAAAGACAGATGCCACTTATCAAAAATAACGGTTGATAAGCTTCTCTAAAGAGAGATGCCACTTATCATAAATAAAGGTGGATAAGCTTCTCGAAAGAAAGATGCCACTTATCGAAAATAAAGGTGGATAAGCTTCTCGAAAGAGAGATGCCACTTATCAGAAATAAAGGTGGATAAGCTTCTCGAAAGTGAGATGCCAATTATCAAAAATAAAGGTGGATAAGCTTCTCGAAAGTGAGATGCCACTTATCGAAAATAAAGGTGGATAAGCTTCTCGAAAGAGAGATTCCACTTATCGAAAATAAAGGTGGATAAGCTTCTCGAAAGAGAGATGCCACTTATCGAAAATAAAGGTGGATAAGCTACTCGAAAGTGAAATGCCACTTATCAAAAATAAAGGTGGATAAGCTTCTCGAAAGAGAGATTCCACTTATCGAAATTAAAGGTGGATAAGCTTCTCGAAAGAGAGATGCCACTTATCAAAAATAACGGTTGATAAGCTTCTCTAAAGAGAGATGCCACTTATCATAAATAAAGGTGGATAAGCTTCTTAAAAGAGAGATGCCACTTATCGAAAATAACGGTAGATAAGCTTCTTTAAAGAGATATGACACTTATCATAAATAAAGGTGGATAAGCTTCTCGAAAGAGAGATGCCACTTATCGAAAATAAAGGTGGATAAGCTTCTAGAAAGAGAGATGCCACTTATCGAAAATAAAGGTGGATAAGCTTCTCGAAAGAGAGATGCCACTTATCAGAAAATAAAGGTGGATAAGCTTCTCGAAAGAGAGATTCCACTTATCGAAAATAAAGGTGGATAAGCTTCTCGAAAGAGAGATGCCACTTATCGAAAATAACGGTAGATAAACTTCTCTAAAGAGAGATGCCACTTATCGAAAATAAAGGTGGATAAGCTTCTCGAAAGAGAGATGCCACTTATAAGAAATAAAGGTGGATAAGCTTCTCGAAAGTGAGATGCCAATTATCAAAAATAAAGGTGGATAAGCTTCTCGAAAGAGAGATGCCACTTATCGAAAATAAAGGTGGATAAGCTTCTCGAAAGAGAGATGCCACTTATCGAAAATAAAGGTGGATAAGCTTCTCGAAAGAGAGATGCCACTTATCAAAAATAAAGGTGAATAAGCTTTACGAAAGACAGATGCCACTAATCAAAAATAAAGCAGGATAACCTACCTAAAAGAGAGATGCCACTTATCGAAAATAAAGGTGGATAAGCTTCTCGAAAGAGAGATGCCACTTATAGAAAATAAAGGTGGATAAGCTACTCGAAAGAGAGATGCCACTTATCGAAAATAAAGGTGGATAAGCTTCTCGAAAGAGAGATTCCACTTATCGAAAACAAAGGTGGATAAGCTTTACGAAAGACAGATGCCACTAATCAAAAATAAAGCAGGATAACCTACCTAAAAGAGAGATGCCACTTATCGAAAATAAAGGTGGATAAGCTTCTCGAAAGAGAGATGCCACTTATAGAAAATAAAGGTGGATAAGCTACTCGAAAGAGAGATGCCACTTATCGAAAATAAAGGTGGATAAGCTTCTCGAAATTGAGATGCCACTTATCGAAAATAGCGGTAGATAAGCTTCTCTAAAGAGAGATGCCACTTATCATAAATAAAGGTGGATAAGCTTCTCAAAAGAGAGATCCCACATATCAGAAATAAAGGTGGATAAGCTTCTCGAAAGTGAGATGCCAATTATCAAAAATAAAGGTGGATAAGCTTCTCGAAAGAGAGATGCCACTTATCGAAAATAAAGGTGGATAATATTCTCGAAAGAGAGATGCCACTTATCGAAAATAAAGGTGGATAAGCTTCTCGAAAGAGAGATGCCACTTATCAGAAATAAAGGAGGATAAGCTTCTCGAAATTGAGATGCCAATTATCAAAAATAAAGGTGGATAAGCTTCTCGAAAGAAAGATGCCACTTATCGAAAATAAAGGTGGATAAGCTTCTCGAAAGAGAGATGCCACTTATCGAAAATAAAGGTGGATAAGCTTCTCGAAAGAGAGATTCCACTTATCAGAAATAAAGGTGGATAAGCTTCTCGAAATTGAGATTCCAATTATCAAAAATAAAGGTGGATAAGCTTCTCGAAAGAAAGATGCCACTTATCGAAAATAAAGGTGGATAAGCTTCTCGAAAGAGAGATGCCACTTATCGAAAATAAAGGTGGATAAGCTTCTCGAAAGAGAGATGCCACTTATCAGAAATAAAGGTGGATAAGCTTCTCGAAATTGAGATGCCAATTATCAAAAATAAAGGTGGATAAGCTTCTCGAAAGAAAGATGCCACTTATCAAAAATAAATGTGGATAAGCTTCTCGAAAGAGAGATGCCACTTATCGAAAATAAAGGTGGATAAGCTACTCGAAAGAGAGATGCCACTTATCGAAAATAAAGGTGGATAAGTTTCTCGAAAGAGAGATTCCACTTATCGAAAATAAAGGTGGATAAGCTTCTCGAAAGAGAGATGCCACTTATCGAAAATAACGGTAGATAAACTTCTCTAAAGAGAGATGCCACTTATCATAAATAAAGGTGGATTCTCGAAAGAGAGATGCCACTTATCGAGAATAACGGTAGATAAGCTTCTCTAAAGGGAGATGACACTTATCATAAATAAAGGTAGATGAGCTTCTCGAAACAGAGATGCCACTTATCGAAAATAAAGGTGGATAAGCTTCTCGAAAGAGAGATGCCACTTATCGAAAATAAAGGTGGATAAGCTTCTCGAAAGAGAGATTCCACTTATCGAAAATAAAGGTGGATAAGCTTCTCGAAAGAGAGATGCCACTTATCGAAAATAAAGGTGGATAAGCTTCTCGAAAGAGAGATGCCACTTATCAGAAATAAAGGTGGATAAGCTTCTCGAAAGTGAGATGCCAATTATCAAAAATAAAGGTGGATAAGCTTCTCGAAAGTGAGATGCCACTTATCGAAAATAAAGGTGGATAAGATTCTCGAAAGAGAGATGCCACTTATCGAAAATAAAGGTGGATAAGCTTCTTGAAAGAGAGATGCCACTTATCAGAAATAAAGGTGGATAAGCTTATCGAAATTGAGATGCCAATTATCAAAAATAAAGGTGGATAAGCTTCTCGAAAGAAAGATGCCACTTATCGAAAATAAAGGTGGATAAGCTTCTCGAAAGAGAGATGCCACTTATCGAAAATAAAGGTGGATAAGCTTCTCGAAAGAGAGATTCCACTTATCGAAAATAAAGGTGGATAAGCTTCTCGAAAGAGAGATGCCACTTATCGAAAATAAAGGTGGATAAGCTTCTCGAAAGAGAGATGCCACTAATCGAAAATAAAGGAGGATAACCTACCTAAAAGAGAGATGCCACTTATCGAAAATAAAGGTGGATAAGCTTCTCAAAAGACAGATGCCACTTATTGAAAATAAAGGTGGATAATCTACTCGAAAGAGAGATGCCGCTTATTGAATATAAAGGTGGATAAGCTTCTCGAAAGAGAGATTCCACTTATCGAAAATAAAGGTGGATAAGATTCTCGAAAGACAGATGCCACTTATCAAAAATAAAGGTGGATAAGCTTCTCGAAATAGAGATGCCACTTATCAGAAATAAAGGTGGATAAGCTTCTCGAAAGGGAGATGCCAATTATCAAAAATAAAGGTGGATAAGCTTCTCTAAAGAAAGATGCCACTTATCGAAATTAAAGGTGGATAAGCTTCTCGAAAGAGAGATGCCACTTATCGAAAATAAAGGTGGATAAGCTTCTCGAAATAGACATTCCACTTATCGAAAATAAAGGTGGATAAGCTTCTCGAAAGAGAGATGCCACTTATCGAAAATAAAGGTGGATAAGCTTCTCAAAAGAGAGATGCCACTTATCAGAAAATAAAGGTGGATAAGCTTCTCGAAAGAGAGATTCCACTTATCGAAAATAAAGGTGGATAAGCTTCTCGAAAGAGAGATGCCACTTATCGAAAATAACGGTAGATAAACTTCTCTAAAGAGAGATGCCACTTATCGAAAATAAAGGTGGATAAGCTTCTCGAAAGAGAGATGCCACTTATAAGAAATAAAGGTGGATAAGCTTCTCGAAAGTGAGATGCCAATTATCAAAAATAAAGGTGGATAAGCTTCTCGAAAGAGAGATGCCACTTATCGAAAATAAAGGTGGATAAGCTTCTCGAAAGAGAGATGCCACTTATCGAAAATAAAGGTGGATAAGCTTCTCGAAAGAGAGATGCCACTTATCAAAAATAAAGGTGAATAAGCTTTACGAAAGAAAGATGCCACTAATCAAAAATAAAGCAGGATAACCTACCTAAAAGAGAGATGCCACTTATCGAAAATAAAGGTGGATAAGCTTCTCGAAAGAGAGATGCCACTTATAGAAAATAAAGGTGGATAAGCTACTCGAAAGAGAGATGCCACTTATCGAAAATAAAGGTGGATAAGCTTCTCGAAAGAGAGATTCCACTTATCGAAAACAAAGGTGGATAAGCTTTACGAAAGACAGATGCCACTAATCAAAAATAAAGCAGGATAACCTACCTAAAAGAGAGATGCCACTTATCGAAAATAAAGGTGGATAAGCTTCTCGAAAGAGAGATGCCACTTATAGAAAATAAAGGTGGATAAGCTACTCGAAAGAGAGATGCCACTTATCGAAAATAAAGGTGGATAAGCTTCTCGAAAGAGAGATTCCACTTATCGAAAACAAAGGTGGATAAGCTTCTCGAAAGAGAGATGCCACTTATCGAAAATAGCGGTAGATAAGCTTCTCTAAAGAGAGATGCCACTTATCATAAATAAAGGTGGATAAGCTTCTCAAAAGAGAGATCCCACATATCAGAAATAAAGGTGGATAAGCTTCTCGAAAGTGAGATGCCAATTATCAAAAATAAAGGTGGATAAGCTTCTCGAAAGAGAGATGCCACTTATCGAAAATAAAGGTGGATAATATTCTCGAAAGAGAGATGCCACTTATCGAAAATAAAGGTGGATAAGCTTCTCGAAAGAGAGATGCCACTTATCAGAAATAAAGGTGGATAAGCTTCTCGAAATTGAGATGCCAATTATCAAAAATAAAGGTGGATAAGCTTCTCGAAAGAAAGATGCCACTAATCGAAAATAAAGGAGGATAACCTACCTAAAAGAGAGATGCCACTTATCGAAAATAAAGGTGGATAAGCTTCTCAAAAGACAGATGCCATTTATTGAAAATAAAGGTGGATAATCTACTCGAAAGAGAGATGCCACTTATTGAATATAAAGGTGGATAAGCTTCTCGAAAGAGAGATTCCACTTATCGAAAATAAAGGTGGATAAGATTCTCGAAAGACAGATGCCACTTATCAAAAATAAAGGTGGATAAGCTTCTCGAAATAGAGATGCCACTTATCAGAAATAAAGGTGGATAAGCTTCTCGAAAGGGAGATGCCAATTATTAAAAATAAAGGTGGATAAGCTTCTCGAAAGAAAGATGCCACTTATCGAAATTAAAGGTGGATAAGCTTCTCGAAAGAGAGATGCCACTTATCGAAAATAAAGGTGGATAAGCTTCTCGAAAGAGACATTCCACTTATCGAAAATAAAGGTGGATAAGCTTCTCGAAAGAGAGATGCCACTTATCGAAATTAAAGGTGGATAAGCTTCTCAAAAGAGAGATGCCACTTATCAGAAATAAAGGTGGATAAGCTTCTCGAAAGTGAGATGCCAATTATCAAAAATAAAGGTGGATAATCTTCTCGAAAGAGAGATGCCACTTATCAAAAGTAAAGGTGGATAAGCTTCTCGAAAGAGAGATGCCACTTATCAAAAGTAAAGGTGGATAAGCTTCTCGAAAGAGAGATGCCACTTATCGAAAATAAAGGTGGATAAGCTACTCGAAAGAGAGATGCCACTTATCGAAAATAAAGGTGGATAGGCTTCTCGAAAGAGAGATTCCACTTATCGAAAATAAAGGTGGATAAGCTTCTCGAAAGAGAGATGCCACTTATCGAAAATAACGGTAGATAAGCTTCTCTAAAGAGAGATGCCACTTATCATAAATAAAGGTGGATTCTCGAAAGAGAGATGCCACTTATCGAGAATAACGGTAGATAAGCTTCTCTAAAGAGAGATGACACTTATCATAAATAAAGGTAGATGAGCTTCTCGAAACAGAGATGCCACTTATCGAAAATAAAGGTGGATAAGCTTCTCGAAAGAGAGATGCCACTTATCGAAAATAAAGGTGGATAAGCTTCTCGAAAGAGAGATGCCACTTATCAAAAATAAAGGTGAATAAGCTTTACGAAAGACAGATGCCACTAATCAAAAATAAAGCAGGATTACCTACCTAAAAGAGAGATGCCACTTATCGAAAATAAAGGTGGATAAGCTTCTCGAAAGAGAGATGCCACTTATCGAAAATAAAGGTGGATAAGCTACTCGAAAGAGAGATGCCACTTATCGAAAATAAAGGTGGATAAGCTTCTCGAAAGAGAAATTCCACTTATCGAAAACAAAGGTGGATAAGCTTCTCGAAAGAGAGATGCCACTTATCGAAAATAGCGGTAGATAAGCTTCTCTAAAGAGAGATGCCACTTATCATAAATAAAGGTGGATAAGCTTCTCAAAAGAGAGATCCCACTTATCAGAAATAAAGGTGGATAAGCTTCTCGAAAGTGAGATGCCAATTATCAAAAATAAAGGTGGATAAGCTTCTCGAAAGAGAGATGCCACTTATCGAAAATAAAGGTGGATAAGATTCTCGAAAGAGAGATGCCACTTATCGAAAATAAAGGTGGATAAGCTTCTTGAAAGAGAGATGCCACTTATCAGAAATAAAGGTGGATAAGCTTATCGAAATTGAGATGCCAATTATCAAAAATAAAGGTGGATAAGCTTCTCGAAAGAAAGATGCCACTTATCGAAAATAAAGGTGGATAAGCTTCTCGAAAGAGAGATGCCAGTTATCGAAAATAAAGGTGGATAGGCTTCTCGAAAGAGAGATTCCACTTATCGAAAATAAAGGTGGATAAGCTTCTCGAAAGAGAGATGCCACTTATCGAAAATAAAGGTGGATAAGCTTCTCGAAAGAGAGATGCCACTTATCAGAAATAAAGGTGGATAAGCTTCTCGAAAGTGAGATGCCAATTATCAAAAATAAAGGTGGATAAGCTTCTCGAAAGTGAGATGCCACTTATCGAAAATAAAGGTGGATAAGCTTCTCGAAAGAGAGATTCCACTTATCGAAAATAAAGGTGGATAAGCTTCTCGAAAGAGAGATGCCACTTATCGAAAATAAAGGTGGATAAGCTACTCGAAAGAGAAATGCCACTTATCAAAAATAAAGGTGGATAAGCTTCTCGAAAGAGAGATTCCACTTATCGAAATTAAAGGTGGATAAGCTTCTCGAAAGAGAGATGCCACTTATCAAAAATAACGGTTGATAAGCTTCTCTAAAGAGAGATGCCACTTATCATAAATAAAGGTGGATAAGCTTCTTAAAAGAGAGATGCCACTTATCGAAAATAACGGTAGATAAGCTTCTTTAAAGAGATATGACACTTATCATAAATAAAGGTGGATAAGCTTCTCGAAAGAGAGATGCCACTTATCGAAAATAAAGGTGGATAAGCTTCTCGAAAGAGAGATGCCACTTATCGAAAATAAAGGTGGATAAGCTTCTCGAAAGAGAGATGCCACTTATCAGAAAATAAAGGTGGATAAGCTTCTCGAAAGAGAGATTCCACTTATCGAAAATAAAGGTGGATAAGCTTCTCGAAAGAGAGATGCCACTTATCGAAAATAACGGTAGATAAACTTCTCTAAAGAGAGATGCCACTTATCGAAAATAAAGGTGGATAAGCTTCTCGAAAGAGAGATGCCACTTATAAGAAATAAAGGTGGATAAGCTTCTCGAAAGTGAGATGCCAATTATCAAAAATAAAGGTGGATAAGCTTCTCGAAAGAGAGATGCCACTTATCGAAAATAAAGGTGGATAAGCTTCTCGAAAGAGAGATGCCACTTATCGAAAATAAAGGTGGATAAGCTTCTCGAAAGAGAGATGCCACTTATCAAAAATAAAGGTGAATAAGCTTTACGAAAGACAGATGCCACTAATCAAAAATAAAGCAGGATAACCTACCTAAAAGAGAGATGCCACTTATCGAAAATAAAGGTGGATAAGCTTCTCGAAAGAGAGATGCCACTTATAGAAAATAAAGGTGGATAAGCTACTCGAAAGAGAGATGCCACTTATCGAAAATAAAGGTGGATAAGCTTCTCGAAAGAGAGATTCCACTTATCGAAAACAAAGGTGGATAAGCTTTACGAAAGACAGATGCCACTAATCAAAAATAAAGCAGGATAACCTACCTAAAAGAGAGATGCCACGTATCGAAAATAAAGGTGGATAAGCTTCTCGAAAGAGAGATGCCACTTATAGAAAATAAAGGTGGATAAGCTACTCGAAAGAGAGATGCCACTTATCGAAAATAAAGGTGGATAAGCTTCTCGAAAGAGAGATTCCACTTATCGAAAACAAAGGTGGATAAGCTTCTCGAAAGAGAGATGCCACTTATCGAAAATAGCGGTAGATAAGCTTCTCTAAAGAGAGATGCCACTTATCATAAATAAAGGTGGATAAGCTTCTCAAAAGAGAGATCCCACATATCAGAAATAAAGGTGGATAAGCTTCTCGAAAGTGAGATGCCAATTATCAAAAATAAAGGTGGATAAGCTTCTCGAAAGAGAGATGCCACTTATCGAAAATAAAGGTGGATAATATTCTCGAAAGAGAGATGCCACTTATCGAAAATAAAGGTGGATAAGCTTCTCGAAAGAGAGATGCCACTTATCAGAAATAAAGGTGGATAAGCTTCTCGAAATTGAGATGCCAATTATCAAAAATAAAGGTGGATAAGCTTCTCGAAAGAAAGATGCCACTTATCGAAAATAAAGGTGGATAAGCTTCTCGAAAGAGAGATTCCACATATCGAAAATAAAGGTGGATAAGCTTCTCGAAAGAGAGATTCCACTTATCAGAAATAAAGGTGGATAAGCTTCTCGAAATTGAGATTCCAATTATCAAAAATAAAGGTGGATAAGCTTCTCGAAAGAAAGATGCCACTTATCGAAAATAAAGGTGGATAAGCTTCTCGAAAGAGAGATGCCACTTATCGAAAATAAAGGTGGATAAGCTTCTCGAAAGAGAGATGCCACTTATCAGAAATAAAGGTGGATAAGCTTCTCGAAATTGAGATGCCAATTATCAAAAATAAAGGTGGATAAGCTTCTCGAAAGAAAGATGCCACTTATCAAAAATAAATGTGGATAAGCTTCTCGAAAGAGAGATGCCACTTATCGAAAATAAAGGTGGATAAGCTACTCGAAAGAGAGATGCCACTTATCGAAAATAAAGGTGGATAAGTTTCTCGAAAGAGAGATTCCACTTATCGAAAATAAAGGTGGATAAGCTTCTCGAAAGAGAGATGCCACTTATCGAAAATAACGGTAGATAAACTTCTCTAAAGAGAGATGCCACTTATCATAAATAAAGGTGGATTCTCGAAAGAGAGATGCCACTTATCGAGAATAACGGTAGATAAGCTTCTCTAAAGAGAGATGACACTTATCATAAATAAAGGTAGATGAGCTTCTCGAAACAGAGATGCGACTTATCGAAAATAAAGGTGGATAAGCTTCTCGAAAGAGAGATGCCACTTATCGAAAATAAAGGTGGATAAGCTTCTCGAAAGAGAGATTCCACTTATCGAAAATAAAGGTGGATAAGCTTCTCGAAAGAGAGATGCCACTTATCGAAAATAAAGGTGGATAAGCTTCTCGAAAGAGAGATGCCACTTATCAGAAATAAAGGTGGATAAGCTTCTCGAAAGTGAGATGCCAATTATCAAAAATAAAGGTGGATAAGCTTCTCGAAAGTGAGATGCCACTTATCGAAAATAAAGGTGGATAAGCTTCTCGAAAGAGAGATTCCACTTATCGAAAATAAAGGTGGATAAGCTTCTCGAAAGAGAGATGCCACTTATCGAAAATAAAGGTGGATAAGCTACTCGAAAGAGAAATGCCACTTATCAAAAATAAAGGTGGATAAGCTTCTCGAAAGAGAGATTCCACTTATCGAAATTAAAGGTGGATAAGCTTCTCGAAAGAGAGATGCCACTTATCAAAAATAACGGTTGATAAGCTTCTCTAAAGAGAGATGCCACTTATCATAAATAAAGGTGGATAAGCTTCTTAAAAGAGAGATGCCACTTATCGAAAATAACGGTAGATAAGCTTCTTTAAAGAGATATGACACTTATCATAAATAAAGGTGGATAAGCTTCTCGAAAGAGAGATGCCACTTATCGAAAATAAAGGTGGATAAGCTTCTCGAAAGAGAGATGCCACTTATCGAAAATAAAGGTGGATAAGCTTCTCGAAAGAGAGATGCCACTTATCAGAAATAAAGGTGGATAAGCTTCTCGAAATTGAGATGCCAATTATCAAAAATAAAGGTGGATAAGCTTCTCGAAAGAAAGATGCCACTTATCGAAAATAAATGTGGATAAGCTTCTCGAAAGAGAGATGCTACTTATCGAAAATAAAGGTGGATAAGCTACTCGAAAGAGAGATGCCACTTATCGAAAAATAAAGGTGGATAAGCTTCTCGAAAGAGAGATTCCACTTATCGAAAATAAAGGTGGATAAGCTTCTCGAAAGAGAGATGCCACTTATCGAAAATAACGGTAGATAAACTTCTCTAAAGAGAGATGCCACTTATCGAAAATAAAGGTGGATAAGCTTCTCGAAAGAGAGATGCCACTTATAAGAAATAAAGGTGGATAAGCTTCTCGAAAGTGAGATGCCAATTATCAAAAATAAAGGTGGATAAGCTTCTCGAAAGAGAGATGCCACTTATCGAAAATAAAGGTGGATAAGCTTCTCGAAAGAGAGATGCCACTTATCGAAAATAAAGGTGGATAAGCTTCTCGAAAGAGAGATGCCACTTATCAAAAATAAAGGTGAATAAGCTTTACGAAAGACAGATGCCACTAATCAAAAATAAAGCAGGATAACCTACCTAAAAGAGAGATGCCACTTATCGAAAATAAAGGTGGATAAGCTTCTCGAAAGAGAGATGCCACTTATAGAAAATAAAGGTGGATAAGCTACTCGAAAGAGAGATGCCACTTATCGAAAATAAAGGTGGATAAGCTTCTCGAAAGAGAGATTCCACTTATCGAAAACAAAGGTGGATAAGCTTCTCGAAAGAGAGATGCCACTTATCGAAAATAGCGGTAGATAAGCTTCTCTAAAGAGAGATGTCACTTATCATAAATAAAGGTGGATAAGCTTCTCAAAAGAGAGATCCCACATATCAGAAATAAAGGTGGATAAGCTTCTCGATAGTGAGATGCCAATTATCAAAAATAAAGGTGGATAAGCTTCTTTAAAGAGATATGACACTTATCATAAATAAAGGTGGATAAGCTTCTCGAAAGAGAGATGCCACTTATCGAAAATAAAGGTGGATAAGCTTCTCGAAAGAGAGATGCCACTTATCAGAAATAAAGGTGGATAAGCTTCTCGAAATTGAGATGCCAATTATCAAAAATAAAGGTGGATAAGCTTCTCGAAAGAAAGATGCCACTTATCGAAAATAAAGGTGGATAAGCTTCTCGAAAGAGAGATGCCACTTATCGAAAATAAAGGTGGATAAGCTTCTCGAAAGAGAGATTCCACTTATCAGAAATAAAGGTGGATAAGCTTCTCGAAATTGAGATTCCAATTATCAAAAATAAAGGTGGATAAGCTTCTCGAAAGGAAGATGCCACTTATCGAAAATAAAGGTGGATAAGCTTCTCGAAAGAGAGATGCCACTTATCGAAAATAAAGGTGGATAAGCTTCTCGAAAGAGAGATGCCACTTATCAGAAATAAAGGTGGATAAGCTTCTCGAAATTGAGATGCCAATTATCAAAAATAAAGGTGGATAAGCTTCTCGAAAGAAAGATGCCACTTATCAAAAATAAATGTGGATAAGCTTCTCGAAAGAGAGATGCCACTTATCAAAAATAAAGGTGGATAAGCTACTCGAAAGAGAGATGCCACTTATCGAAAAATAAAGGTGGATAAGCTTCTCGAAAGAGAGATTCCACTTATCGAAAATAAAGGTGGATAAGCTTCTCGAAAGAGAGATGCCACTTATCGAAAATAACGGTAGATAAACTTCTCTAAAGAGAGATGCCACTTATCGAAAATAAAGGTGGATAAGCTTCTCGAAAGAGAGATGCCACTTATAAGAAATAAAGGTGGATAAGCTTCTCGAAAGTGAGATGCCAATTATCAAAAATAAAGGTGGATAAGCTTCTCGAAAGAGAGATGCCACTTATCGAAAATAAAGGTGGATAAGCTTCTCGAAAGAGAGATGCCACTTATCGAAAATAAAGGTGGATAAGCTTCTCGAAAGAGAGATGCCACTTATCAAAAATAAAGGTGAATAAGCTTTACGAAAGACAGATGCCACTAATCAAAAATAAAGCAGGATAACCTACCTAAAAGAGAGATGCCACTTATCGAAAATAAAGGTGGATAAGCTTCTCGAAAGAGAGATGCCACTTATAGAAAATAAAGGTGGATAAGCTACTCGAAAGAGAGATGCCACTTATCGAAAATAAAGGTGGATAAGCTTCTCGAAAGAGAGATTCCACTTATCGAAAACAAAGGTGGATAAGCTTCTCGAAAGAGAGATGCCACTTATCGAAAATAGCGGTAGATAAGCTTCTCTAAAGAGAGATGTCACTTATCATAAATAAAGGTGGATAAGCTTCTCAAAAGAGAGATCCCACATATCAGAAATAAAGGTGGATAAGCTTCTCGATAGTGAGATGCCAATTATCAAAAATAAAGGTGGATAAGCTTCTTTAAAGAGATATGACACTTATCATAAATAAAGGTGGATAAGCTTCTCGAAAGAGAGATGCCACTTATCGAAAATAAAGGTGGATAAGCTTCTCGAAAGAGAGATGCCACTTATCAGAAATAAAGGTGGATAAGCTTCTCGAAATTGAGATGCCAATTATCAAAAATAAAGGTGGATAAGCTTCTCGAAAGAAAGATGCCACTTATCGAAAATAAAGGTGGATAAGCTTCTCGAAAGAGAGATGCCACTTATCGAAAATAAAGGTGGATAAGCTTCTCGAAAGAGAGATTCCACTTATCAGAAATAAAGGTGGATAAGCTTCTCGAAATTGAGATTCCAATTATCAAAAATAAAGGTGGATAAGCTTCTCGAAAGGAAGATGCCACTTATCGAAAATAAAGGTGGATAAGCTTCTCGAAAGAGAGATGCCACTTATCGAAAATAAAGGTGGATAAGCTTCTCGAAAGAGAGATGCCACTTATCAGAAATAAAGGTGGATAAGCTTCTCGAAATTGAGATGCCAATTATCAAAAATAAAGGTGGATAAGCTTCTCGAAAGAAAGATGCCACTTATCAAAAATAAATGTGGATAAGCTTCTCGAAAGAGAGATGCCACTTATCAAAAATAAAGGTGGATAAGCTACTCGAAAGAGAGATGCCACTTATCGAAAATAAAGGTGGATAAGTTTCTCGAAAGAGAGATTCCACTTATCGAAAATAAAGGTGGATAAGCTTCTCGAAAGAGAGATGCCACTTATCGAAAATAACGGTAGATAAACTTCTCTAAAGAGAGATGCCACTTATCATAAATAAAGGTGGATTCTCGAAAGAGAGATGCCACTTATCGAGAATAATGGTAGATAAGCTTCTCTAAAGAGAGATGACACTTATCATAAATAAAGGTAGATGAGCTTCTCGAAACAGAGATGCCACTTATCGAAAATAAAGGTGGATAAGCTTCTCGAAAGAGAGATGCCACTTATCGAAAATAAAGGTGGATAAGCTTCTCGAAAGAGAGATTCCACTTATCGAAAATAAAGGTGGATAAGCTTCTCGAAAGAGAGATGCCACTTATCGAAAATAAAGGTGGATAAGCTTCTCGAAAGAGAGATGCCACTTATCAGAAATAAAGGTGGATAAGCTTCTCGAAAGTGAGATGCCAATTATCAAAAATAAAGGTGGATAAGCTTCTCGAAAGTGAGATGCCACTTATCGAAAATAAAGGTGGATAAGCTTCTCGAAAGAGAGATTCCACTTATCGAAAATAAAGGTGGATAAGCTTCTCGAAAGAGAGATGCCACTTATCGAAAATAAAGGTGGATAAGCTACTCGAAAGAGAAATGCCACTTATCAAAAATAAAGGTGGATAAGCTTCTCGAAAGAGAGATTCCACTTATCGAAATTAAAGGTGGATAAGCTTCTCGAAAGAGAGATGCCACTTATCAAAAATAACGGTTGATAAGCTTCTCTAAAGAGAGATGCCACTTATCATAAATAAAGGTGGATAAGCTTCTTAAAAGAGAGATGCCACTTATCGAAAATAACGGTAGATAAGCTTCTTTAAAGAGATATGACACTTATCATAAATAAAGGTGGATAAGCTTCTCGAAAGAGAGATGCCACTTATCGAAAATAAAGGTGGATAAGCTTCTCGAAAGAGAGATGCCACTTATCGAAAATAAAGGTGGATAAGCTTCTCGAAAGAGAGATGCCACTTATCAGAAATAAAGGTGGATAAGCTTCTCGAAATTGAGATGCCAATTATCAAAAATAAAGGTGGATAAGCTTCTCGAAAGAAAGATGCCACTTATCGAAAATAAATGTGGATAAGCTTCTCGAAAGAGAGATGCTACTTATCGAAAATAAAGGTGGATAAGCTACTCGAAAGAGAGATGCCACTTATCGAAAAATAAAGGTGGATAAGCTTCTCGAAAGAGAGATTCCACTTATCGAAAATAAAGGTGGATAAGCTTCTCGAAAGAGAGATGCCACTTATCGAAAATAACGGTAGATAAAATTCTCTAAAGAGAGATGCCACTTATCGAAAATAAAGGTGGATAAGCTTCTCGAAAGAGAGATGCCACTTATAAGAAATAAAGGTGGATAAGCTTCTCGAAAGTGAGATGCCAATTATCAAAAATAAAGGTGGATAAGCTTCTCGAAAGAGAGATGCCACTTATCGAAAATAAAGGTGGATAAGCTTCTCGAAAGAGAGATGCCACTTATCGAAAATAAAGGTGGATAAGCTTCTCGAAAGAGAGATGCCACTTATCAAAAATAAAGGTGAATAAGCTTTACGAAAGACAGATGCCACTAATCAAAAATAAAGCAGGATAACCTACCTAAAAGAGAGATGCCACTTATCGAAAATAAAGGTGGATAAGCTTCTCGAAAGAGAGATGCCACTTATAGAAAATAAAGGTGGATAAGCTACTCGAAAGAGAGATGCCACTTATCGAAAATAAAGGTGGATAAGCTTCTCGAAAGAGAGATTCCACTTATCGAAAACAAAGGTGGATAAGCTTCTCGAAAGAGAGATGTCACTTATCGAAAATAGCGGTAGATAAGCTTCTCTAAAGAGAGATGTCACTTATCATAAATAAAGGTGGATAAGCTTCTCAAAAGAGAGATCCCACATATCAGAAATAAAGGTGGATAAGCTTCTCGAAAGTGAGATGCCAATTATCAAAAATAAAGGTGCATAAGCTTCTCGAAAGAGAGATGCCACTTATCGAAAATAAAGGTGGATAAGATTCTCGAAAGAGAGATGCCACTTATCGAAAATAAAGGTGGATAAGCTTCTCGAAAGAGAGATGCCACTTATCAGAAATAAAGGTGGATAAGCTTCTCGAAATTGAGATGCCAATTATCAAAAATAAAGGTGGATAAGCTTCTCGAAAGAAAGATGCCACTTATCGAAAATAAAGGTGGATAAGCTTCTCGAAAGAGAGATGCCACTTATCGAAAATAAAGGTGGATAAGCTTCTCGAAAGAGAGATTCCACTTATCAGAAATAAAGGTGGATAAGCTTCTCGAAATTGAGATTCCAATTATCAAAAATAAAGGTGGATAAGCTTCTCGAAAGAAAGATGCCACTTATCGAAAATAAAGGTGGATAAGCTTCTCGAAAGAGAGATGCCACTTATCGAAAATAAAGGTGGATAAGCTTCTCGAAAGAGAGATGCCACTTATCAGAAATAAAGGTGGATAAGCTTCTCGAAATTGAGATGCCAATTATCAAAAATAAAGGTGGATAAGCTTCTCGAAAGAAAGATGCCACTTATCGAAAATAAATGTGGATAAGCGTCTCGAAAGAGAGATGCCACTTATCGAAAATAAAGGTGGATAAGCTACTCGAAAGAGAGATGCCACTTATCGAAAATAAAGGTGGATAAGCTTCTCGAAAGAGAGATGCCACTTATCGAAAATAAAGGTGGATAAGCTTCTCGAAAGAGAGATGCCACTTATCAAAAATAAAGGTGAATAAGTTTTACGAAAGACAGATGCCACTAATCAAAAATAAAGCAGGATAACCTACCTAAAAGAGAGATGCCACTTATCGAAAATAAAGGTGGATAAGCTTCTCGAAAGAGAGATGCCACTTATAGAAAATAAAGGTGGATAAGCTACTCGAAAGAGAGATGCCACTTATCGAAAATAAAGGTGGATAAGCTTCTCGAAAGAGAGATTCCACTTATCGAAAACAAAGGTGGATAAGCTTCTCGAAAGAGAGATGCCACTTATCGAAAATAGCGGTAGATAAGCTTCTCTAAAGAGAGATGCCACTTATCATAAATAAACGTGGATAAGCTTCTCAAAAGAGAGATCCCGCATATCAGAAATAAAGGTGGATAAGCTTCTCGAAAGTGAGATGCCAATTATCAAAAAGAAAGGTGGATAAGCTTCTCGAAAGAGAGATGCCACTTATCGAAAATAAAGGTGGATAAGATTCTCGAAAGAGAGATGCCACTTATCGAAAATAAAGGTGGATAAGCTTCTCGAAAGAGAGATGCCACTTATCAGAAATAAAGGTGGATAAGCTTCTCGAAATTGAGATGCCAATTATCAAAAATAAAGGTGGATAAGCTTCTCGAAAGAAAGATGCCACTTATCAAAAATAAAGGTGGATAAGCTTCTCGAAAGAGAGATGCCACTTATCGAAAATAAAGGTGGATAAGCTTCTCGAAAGAGATATTCCACTTATCAGAAATAAAGGTGGATAAGCTTCTCGAAATTGAGATGCCAATTATCAAAAATAAAGGTGGATAAGCTTCTCGAAAGAAAGATGCCACTTATCGAAAATAAAGGTGGATAAGCTTCTCGAAAGAGAGATGCCACTTATCGAAAATAAAGGTGGATAAGCTTCTCGAAAGAGAGATGCCACTTATCAGAAATAAAGGTGGATAAGCTTCTCGAAATTGAGATGCCAATTATCAAAAATAAAGGTGGATAAGCTTCTCGAAAGAAAGATGCCACTTATCGAAAATAAATGTGGATAAGCTTCTCGAAAGAGAGATGCCACTTATCGAAAATAAAGGTGGATAAGCTACTCGAAAGAGAGATGCCACTTATCGAAAATAAAGGTGGATAAGTTTCTCGAAAGAGAGATTCCACTTATCGAAAATAAAGGTGGATAAGCTTCTCGAAAGAGAGATGCCACTTATCGAAAATAACGGTAGATAAACTTCTCTAAAGAGAGATGCCACTTATCATAAATAAAGGTGGATTCTCGAAAGAGAGATGCCACTTATCGAGAATAACGGTAGATAAGCTTCTCTAAAGAGAGATGACACTTATCATAAATAAAGGTAGATGAGCTTCTCGAAACAGAGATGCCACTTATCAAAAATAAAGGTGGATAAGCTTCTCGAAAGAGAGATGCCACTTATCGAAAATAAAGGTGGATAAGCTTCTCGAAAGAGAGATGCCACTTATCAAAAATAAAGGTGAATAAGCTTTACGAAAGACAGATGCCACTAATCAAAAATAAAGCAGGATAACCTACCTAAAAGAGAGATGCCACTTATCGAAAATAAAAGTGGATAAGCTTCTCGAAAGAGAGATGCCACTTATAGAAAATAAAGGTGGATAAGCTACTCGAAAGAGAGATGCCACTTATCGAAAATAAAGGTGGATAAGCTTCTCGAAAGAGAGATTCCACTTATCGAAAACAAAGGTGGATAAGCTTCTCGAAAGAGAGATGCCACTTATCGAAAATAGCGGTAGATAAGCTTCTCTAAAGAGAGATGCCACATATCATAAATAAAGGTGGATAAGCTTCTCAAAAGAGAGATCCCACATATCAGAAATAAAGGTGGATAAGCTTCTCGAAAGTGAGATGCCAATTATCAAAAATAAAGGTGGATAAGCTTCTCGAAAGAGAGATGTCACTTATCGAAAATAAAGGTGGATTAGATTCTCGAAAGAGAGATGCCACTTATCGAAAATAAAGGTGGATAAGCTTCTCGAAAGAGAGATGCCACTTATCAGAAATAAAGGTGGATAAGCTTCTCGAAATTGAGATGCCAATTATCAAAAATAAAGGTGGATAAGCTTCTCGAAAGAAAGATGCCACTTATCGAAAATAAAGGTGGATAAGCTTCTCGAAAGAGAGATGCCACTTATCGAAAATAAAGGTGGATAAGCTTCTCGAAAGAGATATTCCACTTATCAGAAATAAAGGTGGATAAGCTTCTCGAAATTGAGATGCCAATTATCAAAAATAAAGGTGGATAAGCTTCTCGAAAGAAAGATGCCACTTATCGAAAATAAAGGTGGATAAGCTTCTCGAAAGAGAGATGCCACTTATCGAAAATAAAGGTGGATGAGCTTCTCGAAAGAGAGATGCCACTTATCAGAAATAAAGGTGGATAAGCTTCTCGAAATTGAGATGCCAATTATCAAAAATAAAGGTGGATAAGCTTCTCGAAAGAAAGATGCCACTTATCGAAAATAAATGTGGATAAGCTTCTCGAAAGAGAGATGCCACTTATCGAAAATAAAGGTGGATAAGCTTCTCGAAAGAGAGATGCCACTTATCAGAAATAAAGGTGGATAAGCTTCTCGAAATTGAGATGCCAATTATCAAAAATAAAGGTGGATAAGCTTCTCGAAAGAAAGATGCCACTTATCGAAAATAAATGTGGATAAGCTTCTCGAAAGAGAGATGCCACTTATCGAAAATAAAGGTGGATAAGCTTCTCGAAAGAGAGATGCCACTTATCGAAAATAAAGGTGGATAAGCTTCTCGAAAGAGAGATGCCACTTATCGAAAATAAAGGTGGATAAGCTTCTCGAAAGAGAGATGCCACTTATCAAAAATAAAGGTGAATAAGTTTTACGAAAGACAGATGCCACTAATCAAAAATAAAGCAGGATAACCTACCTAAAAGAGAGATGCCACTTATCGAAAATAAAGGTGGATAAGCTTCTCGAAAGAGAGATGCCACTTATAGAAAATAAAGGTGGATAAGCTACTCGAAAGAGAGATGCCACTTATCGAAAATAAAGGTGGATAAGCTTCTCGAAAGAGAGATTCCACTTATCGAAAACAAAGGTGGATAAGCTTCTCGAAAGAGAGATGCCACTTATCGAAAATAGCGGTAGATAAGCTTCTCTAAAGAGAGATGCCACTTATCATAAATAAACGTGGATAAGCTTCTCAAAAGAGAGATCCCGCATATCAGAAATAAAGGTGGATAAGCTTCTCGAAAGTGAGATGCCAATTATCAAAAAGAAAGGTGGATAAGCTTCTCGAAAGAGAGATGCCACTTATCGAAAATAAAGGTGGATAAGATTCTCGAAAGAGAGATGCCACTTATCGAAAATAAAGGTGGATAAGCTTCTCGAAAGAGAGATGCCACTTATCAGAAATAAAGGTGGATAAGCTTCTCGAAATTGAGATGCCAATTATCAAAAATAAAGGTGGATAAGCTTCTCGAAAGAAAGATGCCACTTATCAAAAATAAAGGTGGATAAGCTTCTCGAAAGAGAGATGCCACTTATCGAAAATAAAGGTGGATAAGCTTCTCGAAAGAGATATTCCACTTATCAGAAATAAAGGTGGATAAGCTTCTCGAAATTGAGATGCCAATTATCAAAAATAAAGGTGGATAAGCTTCTCGAAAGAAAGATGCCACTTATCGAAAATAAAGGTGGATAAGCTTCTCGAAAGAGAGATGCCACTTATCGAAAATAAAGGTGGATAAGCTTCTCGAAAGAGAGATGCCACTTATCAGAAATAAAGGTGGATAAGCTTCTCGAAATTGAGATGCCAATTATCAAAAATAAAGGTGGATAAGCTTCTCGAAAGAAAGATGCCACTTATCGAAAATAAATGTGGATAAGCTTCTCGAAAGAGAGATGCCACTTATCGAAAATAAAGGTGGATAAGCTACTCGAAAGAGAGATGCCACTTATCGAAAATAAAGGTGGATAAGTTTCTCGAAAGAGAGATTCCACTTATCGAAAATAAAGGTGGATAAGCTTCTCGAAAGAGAGATGCCACTTATCGAAAATAACGGTAGATAAACTTCTCTAAAGAGAGATGCCACTTATCATAAATAAAGGTGGATTCTCGAAAGAGAGATGCCACTTATCGAGAATAACGGTAGATAAGCTTCTCTAAAGAGAGATGACACTTATCATAAATAAAGGTAGATGAGCTTCTCGAAACAGAGATGCCACTTATCAAAAATAAAGGTGGATAAGCTTCTCGAAAGAGAGATGCCACTTATCGAAAATAAAGGTGGATAAGCTTCTCGAAAGAGAGATGCCACTTATCAAAAATAAAGGTGAATAAGCTTTACGAAAGACAGATGCCACTAATCAAAAATAAAGCAGGATAACCTACCTAAAAGAGAGATGCCACTTATCGAAAATAAAAGTGGATAAGCTTCTCGAAAGAGAGATGCCACTTATAGAAAATAAAGGTGGATAAGCTACTCGAAAGAGAGATGCCACTTATCGAAAATAAAGGTGGATAAGCTTCTCGAAAGAGAGATTCCACTTATCGAAAACAAAGGTGGATAAGCTTCTCGAAAGAGAGATGCCACTTATCGAAAATAGCGGTAGATAAGCTTCTCTAAAGAGAGATGCCACATATCATAAATAAAGGTGGATAAGCTTCTCAAAAGAGAGATCCCACATATCAGAAATAAAGGTGGATAAGCTTCTCGAAAGTGAGATGCCAATTATCAAAAATAAAGGTGGATAAGCTTCTCGAAAGAGAGATGTCACTTATCGAAAATAAAGGTGGATTAGATTCTCGAAAGAGAGATGCCACTTATCGAAAATAAAGGTGGATAAGCTTCTCGAAAGAGAGATGCCACTTATCAGAAATAAAGGTGGATAAGCTTCTCGAAATTGAGATGCCAATTATCAAAAATAAAGGTGGATAAGCTTCTCGAAAGAAAGATGCCACTTATCGAAAATAAAGGTGGATAAGCTTCTCGAAAGAGAGATGCCACTTATCGAAAATAAAGGTGGATAAGCTTCTCGAAAGAGATATTCCACTTATCAGAAATAAAGGTGGATAAGCTTCTCGAAATTGAGATGCCAATTATCAAAAATAAAGGTGGATAAGCTTCTCGAAAGAAAGATGCCACTTATCGAAAATAAAGGTGGATAAGCTTCTCGAAAGAGAGATGCCACTTATCGAAAATAAAGGTGGATGAGCTTCTCGAAAGAGAGATGCCACTTATCAGAAATAAAGGTGGATAAGCTTCTCGAAATTGAGATGCCAATTATCAAAAATAAAGGTGGATAAGCTTCTCGAAAGAAAGATGCCACTTATCGAAAATAAATGTGGATAAGCTTCTCGAAAGAGAGATGCCACTTATCGAAAATAAAGGTGGATAAGCTTCTCGAAAGAGAGATTCCACTTATCGAAAATAAAGGTGGATAAGCTTCTCGAAAGAGAGATGCCACTTATCGAAAATAACGGTAGATAAACTTCTCTAAAGAGAGATGCCACTTATCATAAATAAAGGTGGATTCTCGAAAGAGAGATGCCACTTATCGAGAATAACGGTAGATAAGCTTCTCTAAAGAGAGATGACACTTATCATAAATAAAGGTAGATGAGCTTCTCGAAACAGAGATGCCACTTATCGAAAATAAAGGTGGATAAGCTTCTCGAAAGAGAGATGCCACTTATCGAAAATAAAGGTGGATAAGCTTCTCGAAAGAGAGATGCCACTTATCAAAAATAAAGGTGAATAAGCTTTACGAAAGACAGATGCCACTAATCAAAAATAAAGCAGGATAACCTACCTAAAAGAGAGATGCCACTTATCGAAAATAAAGGTGGATAAGCTTCTCGAAAGAGAGATGCCACTTATAGAAAATAAAGGTGGATAAGCTACTCGAAAGAGAGATGCCACTTATCGAAAATAAAGGTGGATAAGCTTCTCGAAAGAGAGATTCCACTTATCGAAAACAAAGGTGGATAAGCTTCTCGAAAGAGAGATGCCACTTATCGAAAATAGCGGTAGATAAGCTTCTCTAAAGAGAGATGCCACTTATCATAAATAAAGATGGATAAGCTTCTCAAAAGAGAGATCCCACATATCAGAAATAAAGGTGGATAAGCTTCTCGAAAGTGAGATGCCAATTATCAAAAATAAAGGTGGATAAGCTTCTCGAAAGAGAGATGCCACTTATCGAAAATAAAGGTGGATAAGATTCTCGAAAGAGAGATGCCACTTATCGAAAATAAAGGTGGATAAGCTTCTCGAAAGAGAGATGCCACTTATCAGAAATAAAGGTGGATAAGCTTCTCGAAATTGAGATGCCAATTATCAAAAATAAAGGTGGATAAGCTTCTCGAAAGAAAGATGCCACTTATCGAAAATAAAGGTGGATAAGCTTCTCGAAAGAGAGATGCCACTTATCGAAAATAAAGGTGGATAAGCTTCTCGAAAGAGAGATTCCACTTATCGAAAATAAAGGTAGATAAGCTTCTCGAAAGAGAGATGCCACTTATCGAAAATAAAGGTGGATAAGCTTCTCGAAAGAGAGATGCCACTTATCAGAAATAAAGGTGGATAAGCTTCTCGAAAATGAGATGCCAATTATCAAAAATAAAGGTGGATAAGCTTCTCGAAAGTGAGATGCCACTTATCGAAAATAAAGGTGGATAAGCTTCTCGAAAGAGAGATTCCACTTATCGAAAATAAAGGTGGATAAGCTTCTCGAAAGAGAGATGCCACTTATCGAAAATAAAGGTGGATAAGCTACTCGAAAGAGAAATGCCACTTATCAAAAATAAAGGTGGATAAGCTTCTCGAAAGAGAGATTCCACTTATCGAAATTTAAGGTGGATAAGATTCTCGAAAGAGAGATGCCACTTATCAAAAATAACGGTTGATAAGCTTCTCTAAAGAGAGATGCCACTTATCATAAATAAAGGTGGATAAGCTTCTTAAAAGAGAGATGCCACTTATCGAAAATAACGGTAGATAAGCTTCTTTAAAGAGATATGACACTTATCATAAATAAAGGTGGATAAGCTTCTCGAAAGAGAGATGCCACTTATCGAAAATAAAGGTGGATAAGCTTCTCGAAAGAGAGATGCCACTTATCGAAAATAAAGGTGGATAAGCTTCTCGAAAGAGAGATGCGACTTATCAAAAATAAAGGTGAATAAGCTTTACGAAAGACAGACGCCACTAATCGAAAATAAATGAGGATAACCTACCTAAAAGAGAGATGCCACTTATCGAAAATAAAGGTGGATAAGCTCCTCAAAAGACAGATGCCACTTATTGGAAAAAAAGGTGGATAATCTACTCGAAAGAGAGATGTCACTTATTGAATATAAAGGTGGATAAGCTTCTCGAAAGAGAGATTCCAATTATCGAAAATAAAGGTGGATAAGATTCTCGAAAGAGAGATGCCACTTATCGAAAATAAAGGTGGATAAGCTTCTCGAAAGACAGATGCCACTTATCAAAAATAAATGTGAATAAGCTTTACGAAATACAGATGCCACTAATCGAAAATAAAGGAGGATAACCTACCTAAAAGAGAGATGCTATTTATTGAAAATAAAGGTGGATAAGCTTCTCAAAAGACAGATGCCACTTATTGAAAATAAAGGTGGATAATCTACTTGAAAGAGAGATGCAACTTATTGAAAATAAAGGTGGATAAGCTTCTCGAAAGAGAGATTCCACTTATCGAAAATAAAGGTGGATAAGATTCTCGAAAGAGAGATGCCACTTATCGAAAATAAAGGTGGATAAGCTTCTCGAAAGAGAGATGCCACTTATCAGAAATAAAGGTGGATAAGCTTCTCGAAATTGAGGTGCCAATTATCAAAAATAAAGGTGGATAAGCTTCTCGAAAGAAAGATGCCACTTATCGAAATTAAAGGTGGATAAGCTTCTCGAAAGAGAGATGCCACTTATCGAAAATAAAGGTGGATAAGCTTCTCGAAAGAGACATTCCACTTATCGAAAATAAAGGTGGATAAGCTTCTCGAAAGAGAGATGCCACTTATCGAAAATAAAGGTGGATAAGCTTCTCGAAAGAGAGATGCCACTTATCATAAATAAAGGTGGATAAGCTTCTCGAAAGTGAGATGCCAATTATCAAAAATAAAGGTGGATAAGCTTCTCGAAAGAGAGATGCCACTTATCAAAAGTAAAGGTGGATAAGCTTCTCGAAAGAGAGATTCCACTTATCGAAAATAAAGTTGGATAAGCTTCTCGAAAGAGAGATGCCACTTATCGAAAATAAAGGTGGATAAGCTACTCGAAAGAGAGATGCCACTTATCGAAAATAAAGGTGGATAAGCTTCTCGAAAGAGAGATTCCACTTATCGAAAATAAAGGTGGATAAGCTTCTCGAAAGAGAGGTGCCACTTATCGAAAATAACAGTAGATAAGCTTCTCTAAAGAGAGATGCCACTTATCATAAATAAAGGTGGATTCTCGAAAGAGAGATGCCACTTATCGAGAATAACGGTAGATAAGCTTCTCTAAAGAGAGATGACACTTATCATAAATAAAGGTAGATGAGTTTCTCGAAACAGAGATGCCACTTATCGAAAATAAAGGTGGATAAGCTTCTCGAAAGAGAGATGCCACTTATCAAAAATAAAGGTGGATAAGCTTCTCGAAAGAGAGATGCGACTTATCAAAAATAAAGGTGAATAAGCTTGACGAAAGACAGATGCCACTAATCAAAAATAAAGCAGGATAACCTACCTAAAAGAGAGATGCCACTTATCGAAAATAAAGGTGGATAAGCTTCTCGAAAGAGAGATGCCACTTTTCGAAAATAAAGGTGGATAAGCTACTCGAAAGAGAGATGCCACTTATAGAAAATAAAGGTGGATAAGCTTCTCGAAAGAGAGATTCCACTTATCGAAAACAAAGGTGGATAAGCTTCTCGAAAGAGAGATGCCACTTATCGAAAATAGCGGTAGATAAGCTTCTCTAAAGAGAGATGCCACTTATCATAAATAAAGGTGGATAAGCTTCTCGAAAGAGAGATCCCACTTATCAGAAATAAAGGTGGATAAGCTTCTCGAAAGTGAGATGCCAATTATCAAAAATAAAGGTGGATAAGCTTCTCGAAAGAGATATGCCACTTATCGAAAATAAAGGTGGATAAGATTCTCGAAAGAGAGATGCCACTTATCGAAAATAAAGGTGGATAAGCTTCTCGAAAGAGAGATGCCACTTATCAGAAATAAAGGTGGATAAGCTTCTCGAAATTGAGATGCCAATTATCAAAAATAAAGGTGGATAAGCTTCTCGAAAGAAAGATGCCACTTATCGAAAATAAAGGTGGATAAGCTTCTCGAAAGAGAGATGCCACTTATCGAAAATAAAGGTGGATAAGCTTCTCGAAAGAGAGATTCCACTTATCGAAAATAAAGGTGGATAAGCTTCTCGAAAGAGAGATGCCACTTATCGAAAATAAAGGTGGATAAGCTACTCGAAAGAGAGATGCCACTTATCGAAAATAAAGGTGGATAAGCTTCTCGAAAGAGAGATTCCACTTATCGAAAATAAAGGTGGATAAGCTTCTCGAAAGAGAGATGCCACTTATCAAAAATAAAGGTGAATAAGCTTTACGAAAGACAGATGCCACTAATCGAAAATAAAGGAGGATAACCTACCTAAAAGAGAGATGCCACTTATCGAAAATAAAGGTGGATAAGCTTCTCAAAAGACAGATGCCACTTATTGAAAATAAAGGTGGATAATCTACTCGAAAGAGAGATGCCACTTATTGAATAAAAAGGTGGATAAGCTTCTCGAAAGAGAGATTCCACTGATCGAAAATAAAGGTGGATAAGATTCTCGAAAGACAGATGCCACTTATCAAAAATAAAGGTGGATAAGCTTCTCGAAATAGAGATGCCACTTATCAGAAATAAAGGTGGATAAGCTTCTCAAAAGTGAGGTGCCAATTATCAAAAATAAAGGTGGATAAGCTTCTCGAAAGAAAGATGCCACTTATCGAAATTAAAGGTGGATAAGCTTCTCGAAAGAGAGATGCCACTTATCGAAAATAAAGGTGGATAAGCTTCTCGAAAGAGACATTCCACTTATCGAAAATAAAGGTGGATAAGCTTCTCGAAAGAGAGATGCCACTTATCGAAAATAAAGGTGGATAAGCTTCTCAAAAGAGAGATGCCACTTATCAGAAATAAAGGTGGATAAGCTTCTCGAAAGTCAGATGCCAATTATCAAAAATAAAGGTGGATAAGCTTCTCGAAAGAGAGATGCCACTTATCAAAAGTAAAGGTGGATAAGCTTCTCGAAAGAGAGATTCCACTTATCGAAAATAAAGTTGGATAAGCTTCTCGAAAGAGAGATGCCACTTATCGAAAATAAAGGTGGATAAGCTACTCGAAAGAGAGATGCCACTTATCGAAAATAAAGGTGGATAAGCTTCTCGAAAGAGAGATTCCACTTATCGAAAATAAAGGTGGATAAGCTTCTCGAAAGAGAGATGCCACTTATCGAAAATAACGGTAGATAAACTTCTCTAAAGAGATATGCCACTTATCATAAATAAAGGTGGATTCTCGAAAGAGAGATGCCACTTATCGAGAATAACGGTAGATAACCTTCTCTAAAGAGAGATGACACTTATCATAAATAAAGGTAGATGAGCTTCTCGAAACAGAGATGCCGCTTATCGAAAATAAAGGTGGATAAGCTTCTCGAAAGAGAGATGCCACTTATCGAAAATAAAGGTGGATAAGCTTCTCGAAAGAGAGATGCCACTTATCAAAAATAAAGGCGAATAAGCTTTACGAAAGACAGATGCCACTAATCAAAAATAAAGCAGGATAACCTACCTAAAAGAGAGATGTCACTTATCGAAAATAATGTTGGATAAGCTTCTCGAAAGAGAGATGCCACTTATCGAAAATAAAGGTGGATAAGCTACTCGAAAGAGAGATGCCATTTATCGAAAATAAAGGTGGATAAGCTTCTCGAAAGAGAGATTCCACTTATCGAAAACAAAGGTGGATAAGCTTCTCGAAAGAGAGATGCCACTTATCGAAAATAGCGGTAGATAAGCTTCTCTAAAGAGAGATGCCACTTATCATAAATAAAGGTGGATAAGCTTCTCAAAAGAGAGATCCCACTTATCAGAAATAAAGGTGGATAAGCTTCTCGAAAGTGAGATGCCAATTATCAAAAATAAAGGTGGATAAGCTTCTCGAAAGAGAGATGCCACTTATCGAAAATAAAGGTGGATAAGATTCTCGAAAGAGAGATGCCACTTATCGAAAATAAAGGTGGATAAGCTTCTCGAAAGAGAGATGCCACTTATCAGAAATAAAGGTGGATAAGCTTCTCGAAATTGAGATGCCAATTATCAAAAATAAAGGTGGATAAGCTTCTCGAAAGAGAGATTCCACTTATCGAAATTAAAGGTGGATAAGCTTCTCGAAAGAGTGATGCCAGTTTTCAAAAATAACGGTTGATAAGCTTCTCTAAAGAGAGATGCCACTTATCATAAATAAAGGTGGATAAGCTTCTTAAAAGAGAGATGCTACTTATCGAAAATAACGGTAGATAAGCTTCTTTAAAGAGATATGACACTTATCATAAATAAAGGTGGATAAGCTTCTCGAAAGAGAGATGCCACTTATCGAAAATAAAGGTGGATAAGCTTCTCGAATGAGAGATGCCACTTATCGAAAATAAAGGTGGATAAGCTTCTCGAAAGAGAGATGCCATTTATCAAAAATAAAGGTGAATAAGCTTTACGAAAGACAGATGCCACTAATCGAAAATAAATGAGGATAACCTACCTAAAAAAGAGATGCCACTTATCGAAAATAAAGGTGGATAAGCTCCTCAAAAGACAGATGCCACTTATTGAAAAAAAAGGTGGATAATCTACTCGAAAGAGAGATGTCACTTATTGAATATAAAGGTGGATAAGCTTCTCGAAAGAGAGATTCCACTTATCGAAAATAAAGGTGGATAAGATTCTCGAAAGAGAGATGCCACTTATCGAAAATAAAGGTGGATAAGCTTCTCGAAAGACAGATGCCACTTATCAAAAATAAATGTGAATAAGCTTTACGAAATACAGATGCCACTAATCGAAAATAAAGGAGGATAACCTACCTAAAAGAGAGATGCTATTTATTGAAAATAAAGGTGGATAAGCTTCTCAAAAGACAGATGCCACTTATTGAAAATAAAGGTGGATAATCTACTCGAAAGAGAGATGCAACTTATTGAAAATAAAGGTGGATAAGCTTCTCGAAAGAGAGATTCCACTTATCGAAAATAAAGGTGGATAAGATTCTCAAAAGAGAGATGCCACTTATCGAAAATAAAGGTGGATAAGCTTCTCGAAAGAGAGATGCCACTTATCAGAAATAAAGGTGGATAAGCTTCTCGAAAGTGAGATGCCACTTATCGAAAATAAAGGTGGATAAGCTTCTCGAAAGAGAGATTCCACTTATCGAAATTAAAGGTGGATAAGCTTCTCGAAATAGAGATGCCACTTATCAAAAATAACGGTTGATAAGCTTCTCTAAAGAGAGATGCCACTTATCATAAATAAAGGTGGATAAGCTTCTTAAAAGAGAGATGCCACTTATCGAAAATAACGGTAGATAAGCTTCTTTAAAGAGATATGACACTTATTATAAATAAAGGTGGATAAGCTTCTCGAAAGAGAGATGCCACTTATCGAAAATAAAGGTGGATAAGCTTCTCGAAAGAGAGATGCCACTTATCGAAAATAAAGGTGGATAAGCTTCTCGAAAGAGAGATGCCACTTATCAAAAATAAAGGTGAATAAGCTTTACGAAAGACAGATGCCACTAATCGAAAATAAATGAGGATAACCTACCTAAAAGAGAGATGCCACTTATCGAAAATAAAGGTGGATAAGCACCTCAAAAGACAGATGCCACTTATTGAAAAAAAAGGTGGATAATCTACTCGAAAGAGAGATGTCACTTATTGAATATAAAGGTGGATAAGCTTCTCGAAAGAGAGATTCCACTTATCGAAAATAAAGGTGGATAAGATTCTCGAAAAAGAGATGCCACTTATCGAAAATAAAGGTGGATAAGCTTCTCGAAAGACAGATGCCACTTATCAAAAATAAATGTGAATAAGCTTTACGAAATACAGATGCCACTAATCGAAAATAAAGGAGGATAACCTACCTAAAAGAGAGATTCTATTTATTGAAAATAAAGGTGGATAAGCTTCTCAAAAGACAGATGCCACTTATTGAAAATAAAGGTGGATAATCTACTCGAAAGAGAGATGCAACTTATTGAAAATAAAGGTGGATAAGCTTCTCGAAAGAGAGATTCCACTTATCGAAAATAAAGGTGGATAAGATTCTCGAAAGAGAGATGCCACTTATCGAAAATAAAGGTGGATAAGCTTCTCGAAAGAGAGATGCCACTTATCAAAAATAAAGGTGGATAAGCTTCTCGAAATTGAGATGCCAATTATCAAAAATAAAGGTGGATAAGCTTCTCGAAAGAAAGATGCCAATTATCGAAAATAAAGGTGGATAAGCTTCTCGAAAGAGAGATGCAACTTATCGAAAATAAAGGTGGATAAGCTTCTCGAAAGAGAGATTCCACTTATCGAAAATAAAGGTGGATAAGCTTCTCGAAAGAGAGATGCCACTTATCGAAAATAAAGGTGGATAAGCTTCTCGAAAGAGAGATGCCACTTATCAGAAATAAAGGTGGATAAGCTTCTCGAAAGTGAGATGCCACTTATTGAAAATAAAGGTGGATAAGCTTCTCGAAAGAGAGATTCCACTTATCGAAATTAAAGGTGGATAAGCTTCTCGAAATAGAGATGCCACTTATCAAAAATAACGGTTGATAAGCTTCTCTAAAGAGAGATGCCACTTATCATAAATAAAGGTGGATAAGCTTCTTAAAAGAGAGATGCCACTTATCGAAAATAACGGTAGATAAGCTTCTTTAAAGAGATATGACACTTATTATAAATAAAGGTGGATAAGCTTCTCGAAAGAGAGATGCCACTTATCGAAAATAAAGGTGGATAAGCTTCTCGAAAGAGAGATGCCACTTATCGAAAATAAAGGTGGATAAGCTTCTCGAAAGAGAGATGCCACTTATCAAAAATAAAGGTGAATAAGCTTTACGAAAGACAGATGCCACTAATCGAAAATAAATGAGGATAACCTACCTAAAAGAGAGATGCCACTTATCGAAAAAAAAGGTGGATAATCTACTCGAAAGAGAGATGTCACTTATTGAATATAAAGGTGGATAAGCTTCTCGAAAGAGAGATTCCACTTATCGAAAATAAAGGTGGATAAGATTCTCGAAAAAGAGATGCCACTTATCGAAAATAAAGGTGGATAAGCTTCTCGAAAGACAGATGCCACTTATCAAAAATAAATGTGAATAAGCTTTACGAAATACAGATGCCACTAATCGAAAATAAAGGAGGATAACCTACCTAAAAGAGAGATTCTATTTATTGAAAATAAAGGTGGATAAGCTTCTCAAAAGACAGATGCCACTTATTGAAAATAAAGGTGGATAATCTACTCGAAAGAGAGGTGCAACTTATTGAAAATAAAGGTGGATAAGCTTCTCGAAAGAAAGATGCCACTTATCGAAAATAAAGGTGGATAAGCTTCTCGAAAGAGAGATGCCACTTATCGAAAATAAAGGTGGATAAGCTTCTCGAAAGAGAGATTCCACTTATCGAAAATAAAGGTGGATAAGCTTCTCAAAAGAGAGATGCCACTTATCGAAAATAAAGGTGGATAAGCTTCTCAAAAAGAGAGATGCCACTTATCAAAAATAAAGGTGGATAACCTTTTCGAAAGTGAGATGCCAATTATCAAAAACAATGGTGGATAAGCTTCTCGAAAGTGAGATGCCACTTATCGAAAATAAATGTGGATAAGCTTCTCGAAAGAGAGATTCCACTTATCGAAAATAAAGGTGGATAAGCTTCTCGAAAGAGAGATGCCACTTATCGAAAATAAAGGTGGATAAGCTACTCGAAAGAGAAATGCAACTTATCAAAAATAAAGGTGGATAAGCTTCTCGAAAGAGAGATTCCACTTATCGAAATTAAAGGTGGATAAGCTTCTCGAAAGAGAGATACCACTTATCAAAAATAAAGGTGAACGAGCTTTACGAAAGACAGATGCCACTAATCAAAAATAAAGGAGGATAACCTACCTAAAAGAGAGATGCCACTTATCGAAAATTAAGGTGGATAAGCTTCTCAAAAGACAGATGCCACTTGTTGAAAATAAAGGTGGTTAATCTACTCGAAAGAGAGATGCCACTTATCGAAAATAAAGCTGGATAAGCTTCTCGAAAGAGAGATTCCACTTATCGAAAATAAAGGTGGAAAAGCTTCTCGAAAGAGAGATGCTACTTATCGAAAATAAAGGTGGATAAGCTTCTCGAAAGAGAGATGCCACTTATCAGAAATAAAGTTGGATAAGCTTCTCGAAAGTGAGATGCCACTTATCGAAAATAAAGGTGGATAAGCTTCTCGAAAGAGAGATTCCACTTATCGAAATTAAAGGTGGATAAGCTTCTCGAAATAGAGATGCCACTTATCAAAAATAACGGTTGATAAGCTTCTCTAAAGAGAGATGCCACTTATCATAAATAAAGGTGGATAGGCTTCTTAAAAGAGAGATGCCACTTATCGAAAATAACGGTAGATAAGCTTCTTTAAAGAGATATGACACTTATCATAAATAAAGGTGGATAAGCTTCTCGAAAGAGAGATGCCACTTATCGAAAATAAAGGTGGATAAGCTTCTCGAATGAGAGAGGCCACTTATCGAAAATAAAGGTGGATAAGCTTCTCGAAAGAGAGATGCCACTTATCAAAAATAAAGGTGAATAAGCTTTACGAAAGACAGATGCCACTAATCGAAAATAAATGAGGATAACCTACCTAAAAAAGAGATGCCACTTATCGAAAATAAAGGTGGATAAGCTCCTCAAAAGACAGATGCGACTTATTGAAAAAAAAGGTGGATAATCTACTCGAAAGAGAGATGTCACTTATTGAATATAAAGGTGGATAAGCTTCTCGAAAGAGAGATTCCACTTATCGAAAATAAAGGTGGATAAGATTCTCGAAAGAGAGATGCCACTTATCGAAAATAAAGGTGGATAAGCTTCTCGAAAGACAGATGCCACTTATCAAAAATAAATGTGAATAAGCTTTACGAAATACAGATGCCACTAATCGAAAATAAAGGAGGATAACCTACCTAAAAGAGAGATGCTATTTATTGAAAATAAAGGTGGATAAGCTTCTCAAAAGACAGATGCCACTTATTGAAAATAAAGGTGGATAATCTACTCGAAAGAGAGATGCAACTTATTGAAAATAAAGGTGGATAAGCTTCTCGAAAGAGAGATTCCACTTATCGAAAATAAAGGTGGATAATATTCTCGAAAGAGAGATGCCACTTATCGAAAATAAAGGTGGATAAGCTTCTCGAAAGAGAGATGCCACTTATCAGAAATAAAGGTGGATAACCTACCTAAAAGAGAGATGCCACTTATCGAAAATTAAGGTGGATAAGCTTCTCAAAAGACAGATGCCACTTGTTGAAAATAAAGGTGGTTAATCTACTCGAAAGAGAGATGCCACTTATCGAAAATAAAGCTGGATAAGCTTCTCGAAAGAGAGATTCCACTTATCGAAAATAAAGGTGGAAAAGCTTCTCGAAAGAGAGATGCTACTTATCGAAAATAAAGGTGGATAAGCTTCTCGAAAGAGAGATGCCACTTATCAGAAATAAAGTTGGATAAGCTTCTCGAAAGTGAGATGCCACTTATCGAAAATAAAGGTGGATAAGCTTCTCGAAAGAGAGATTCCACTTATCGAAATTAAAGGTGGATAAGCTTCTCGAAATAGAGATGCCACTTATCAAAAATAACGGTTGATAAGCTTCTCTAAAGAGAGATGCCACTTATCATAAATAAAGGTGGATAGGCTTCTTAAAAGAGAGATGCCACTTATCGAAAATAACGGTAGATAAGCTTCTTTAAAGAGATATGACACTTATCATAAATAAAGGTGGATAAGCTTCTCGAAAGAGAGATGCCACTTATCGAAAATAAAGGTGGATAAGCTTCTCGAAAGAGAGATGCCACTTATCGAAAATAAAGGTGGATAAGCTTCTCGAAAGAGAGATGCCACTTATCAAAAATAAAGGTGAATAAGCTTTACGAAAGACAGATGCCACTAATCGAAAATAAATGAGGATAACCTACCTAAAAAAGAGATGCCACTTATCGAAAATAAAGGTGGATAAGCTCCTCAAAAGACAGATGCGACTTATTGAAAAAAAAGGTGGATAATCTACTCGAAAGAGAGATGTCACTTATTGAATATAAAGGTGGATAAGCTTCTCGAAAGAGAGATTCCACTTATCGAAAATAAAGGTGGATAAGATTCTCGAAAGAGAGATGCCACTTATCGAAAATAAAGGTGGATAAGCTTCTCGAAAGACAGATGCCACTTATCAAAAATAAATGTGAATAAGCTTTACGAAATACAGATGCCACTAATCGAAAATAAAGGAGGATAACCTACCTAAAAGAGAGATGCTATTTATTGAAAATAAAGGTGGATAAGCTTCTCAAAAGACAGATGCCACTTATTGAAAATAAAGGTGGATAATCTACTCGAAAGAGAGATGCAACTTATTGAAAATAAAGGTGGATAAGCTTCTCGAAAGAGAGATTCCACTTATCGAAAATAAAGGTGGATAATATTCTCGAAAGAGAGATGCCACTTATCGAAAATAAAGGTGGATAAGCTTCTCGAAAGAGAGATGCCACTTATCAGAAATAAAGGTGGATAAGCTTCTCGAAATTGAGATGCCAATTATCAAAAATAAAGGTGGATAAGCTTCTCGAAAGAAAGATGCCAATTATCGAAAATAAAGGTGGATAAGCTTCTCGAAAGAGAGATGCCACTTATCGAAAATAAAGGTGGATAAGCTTCTCGAAAGAGAGATTCCACTTATCGAAAATAAAGGTGGATAAGCTTCTCGAAAGAGAGATGCCACTTATCGAAAATAAAGGTGGATAAGCTTCTCGAAAGAGAGATGCCACTTATCAGAAATAAAGGTGGATAAGCTTCTCGAAAGTGAGATGCCACTTATCGAAAATAAAGGTGGATAAGCTTCTCGAAAGAGAGATTCCACTTATCGAAATTAAAGGTGGATAAGCTTCTCGAAATAGAGATGCCACTTATCAAAAATAACGGTTGATAAGCTTCTCTAAAGAGAGTTGCCACTTATCATAAATAAAGGTGGATAAGCTTCTTAAAAGAGAGATGCCACTTATCGAAAATAACGGTAGATAAGCTTCTTTAAAGAGATATGACACTTATTATAAATAAAGGTGGATAAGCTTCTCGAAAGAGAGATGCCACTTATCGAAAATAAAGGTGGATAAGCTTCTCGAAAGAGAGATGCCACTTATCGAAAATAAAGGTGGATAAGCTTCTCGAAAGAGAGATGCCACTTATCAAAAATAAAGGTGAATAAGCTTTACGAAAGACAGATGCCACTAATCGAAAATAAATGAGGATAACCTACCTAAAAGAGAGATGCCACTTATCGAAAATAAAGGTGGATAAGCACCTCAAAAGACAGATGCCACTTATTGAAAAAAAAGGTGGATAATCTACTCGAAAGAGAGATGTCACTTATTGAATATAAAGGTGGATAAGCTTCTCGAAAGAGAGATTCCACTTATCGAAAATAAAGGTGGATAAGATTCTCGAAAAAGAGATGCCACTTATCGAAAATAAAGGTGGATAAGCTTCTCGAAAGACAGATGCCACTTATCAAAAATAAATGTGAATAAGCTTTACGAAATACAGATGCCACTAATCGAAAATAAAGGAGGATAACCTACCTAAAAGAGAGATTCTATTTATTGAAAATAAAGGTGGATAAGCTTCTCAAAAGACAGATGCCACTTATTGAAAATAAAGGTGGATAATCTACTCGAAAGAGAGATGCAACTTATTGAAAATAAAGGTGGATAAGCTTCTCGAAAGAGAGATTCCACTTATCGAAAATAAAGGTGGATAAGATTCTCGAAAGAGAGATGCCACTTATCGAAAATAAAGGTGGATAAGCTTCTCGAAAGAGAGATGCCACTTATCAAAAATAAAGGTGGATAAGCTTCTCGAAATTGAGATGCCAATTATCAAAAATAAAGGTGGATAAGCTTCTCGAAAGAAAGATGCCAATTATCGAAAATAAAGGTGGATAAGCTTCTCGAAAGAGAGATGCCACTTATCGAAAATAAAGGTGGATAAGCTTCTCGAAAGAGAGATTCCACTTATCGAAAATAAAGGTGGATAAGCTTCTCGAAAGAGAGATGCCACTTATCGAAAATAAAGGTGGATAAGCTTCTCGAAAGAGAGATGCCACTTATCAGAAATAAAGGTGGATAAGCTTCTCGAAAGTGAGATGCCACTTATCGAAAATAAAGGTGGATAAGCTTCTCGAAAGAGAGATTCCACTTATCGAAATTAAAGGTGGATAAGCTTCTCGAAATAGAGATGCCACTTATCAAAAATAACGGTTGATAAGCTTCTCTAAAGAGAGTTGCCACTTATCATAAATAAAGGTGGATAAGCTTCTTAAAAGAGAGATGCCACTTATCGAAAATAACGGTAGATAAGCTTCTTTAAAGAGATATGACACTTATTATAAATAAAGGTGGATAAGCTTCTCGAAAGAGAGATGCCACTTATCGAAAATAAAGGTGGATAAGCTTCTCGAAAGAGAGATGCCACTTATCGAAAATAAAGGTGGATAAGCTTCTCGAAAGAGAGATGCCACTTATCAAAAATAAAGGTGAATAAGCTTTACGAAAGACAGATGCCACTAATCGAAAATAAATGAGGATAACCTACCTAAAAGAGAGATGCCACTTATCGAAAATAAAGGTGGATAAGCACCTCAAAAGACAGATGCCACTTATTGAAAAAAAAGGTGGATAATCTACTCGAAAGAGAGATGTCACTTATTGAATATAAAGGTGGATAAGCTTCTCGAAAGAGAGATTCCACTTATCGAAAATAAAGGTGGATAAGATTCTCGAAAGAGAGATGCCACTTATCGAAAATAAAGGTGGATAAGCTTCTCGAAAGACAGATGCCACTTATCAAAAATAAATGTGAATAAGCTTTACGAAATACAGATGCCACTAATCGAAAATAAAGGAGGATAACCTACCTAAAAGAGAGATGCTATTTATTGAAAATGAAGGTGGATAAGCTTCTCAAAAGACAGATGCCACTTATTGAAAATAAAGGTGGATAATCTACTCGAAAGAGAGATGCAACTTATTGAAAATAAAGGTGGATAAGCTTCTCGAAAGAGAGATTCCACTTATCGAAAATAAAGGTGGATAATATTCTCGAAAGAGAGATGCCACTTATCGAAAATAAAGGTGGATAAGCTTCTCGAAAGAGAGATGCCACTTATCAGAAATAAAGGTGGATAAGCTTCTCGAAATTGAGATGCCAATTATCAAAAATAAAGGTGGATAAGCTTCTCGAAAGAAAGATGCCAATTATCGAAAATAAAGGTGGATAAGCTTCTCGAAAGAGAGATGCCACTTATCGAAAATAAAGGTGGATAAGCTTCTCGAAAGAGAGATTCCACTTATCGAAAATAAAGGTGGATAAGCTTCTCGAAAGAGAGATGCCACTTATCGAAAATAAAGGTGGATAAGCTTCTCGAAAGAGAGATGCCACTTATCAGAAATAAAGGTGGATAAGCTTCTCGAAAGTGAGATGCCACTTATCGAAAATAAAGGTGGATAAGCTTCTCGAAAGAGAGATTCCACTTATCGAAATTAAAGGTGGATAAGCTTCTCGAAATAGAGATGCCACTTATCAAAAATAACGGTTGATAAGCTTCTCTAAAGAGAGTTGCCACTTATCATAAATAAAGGTGGATAAGCTTCTTAAAAGAGAGATGCCACTTATCGAAAATAACGGTAGATAAGCTTCTTTAAAGAGATATGACACTTATCATAAATAAAGGTGGATAAGCTTCTCGAAAGAGAGATGCCACTTATCGAAAATAAAGGTGGATAAGCTTCTCGAAAGAGAGATGCCACTTATCGAAAATAAAGGTGGATAAGCTTCTCGAAAGAGTGATGCCACTTATCAAAAATAAAGGTGAATAAGCTTTACGAAAGACAGATGCCACTAATCGAAAATAAATGAGGATAACCTACCTAAAAGAGAGATGCCACTTATCGAAAATAAAGGTGGATAAGCTCCTCAAAAGACAGATGCCACTTATTGAAAAAAAAGGTGGATAATCTACTCGAAAGAGAGATGCCACTTATCAAAAATAAAGTTGGATAAGCTTCTCGAAAGAGAGATTCCACTTATCGAAAATAAAGGTGGAAAAGCTTCTCGAAAGAGAGATGCTACTTATCGAAAATAAAGGTGGATAAGCTTCTCGAAAGAGAGATGCCACTTATCAGAAATAAAGGTGGATAAGCTTCTCGAAAGTGAGATGCCACTTATCGAAAATAAAGGTGGATAAGCTTCTCGAAAGAGAGATTCCACTTATCGAAATTAAAGGTGGATAAGCTTCTCGAAATAGAGATGCCACTTATCAAAAATAACGGTTGATAAGCTTCTCTAAAGAGAGATGCCACTTATCATAAATAAAGGTGGATAAGCTTCTTAAAAGAGAGATGCCACTTATCGAAAATAACGGTAGATAAGCTTCTTTAAAGAGATATGACACTTATCATAAATAAAGGTGGATAAGCTTCTCGAAAGAGAGATGCCACTTATCGAAAATAAAGGTGGATAAGCTTCTCGAAAGAGAGATGCCACTTATCGAAAATAAAGGTGGATAAGCTTCTCGAAAGAGAGATGCCACTTATCAAAAATAAAGGTGAATAAGCTTTACGAAAGACAGATGCCACTAATCGAAAATAAATGAGGATAACCTACCTAAAAGAGAGATGCCACTTATCGAAAATAAAGGTGGATAAGCTCCTCAAAAGACAGATGCCACTTATTGAAAAAAAAGGTGGATAATCTACTCGAAAGAGAGATGTCACTTATTGAATATAAAGTTGGATAAGCTTCTCGAAAGAGAGATTCCACTTATCGAAAATAAAGGTGGATAAGATTCTCGAAAGAGAGATGCCACTTATCGAAAATAAAGGTGGATAAGCTTCTCGAAAGACAGATGCCACTTATCAAAAATAAATGTGAATAAGCTTTACGAAATACAGATGCCACTAATCGAAAATAAAGGAGGATAACCTACCTAAAAGAGAGATGCTATTTATTGAAAATAAAGGTGGATAAGCTTCTCAAAAGACAGATGCCACTTATTGAAAATAAAGGTGGATAATCTACTCGAAAGAGAGATGCAACTTATTGAAAATAAAGGTGGATAAGCTTCTCGAAAGAGAGATTCCACTTATCGAAAATAAAGGTGGATAAGCTCCTCAAAAGACAGATGCCACTTATTGAAAAAAAAGGTGGATAATCAACTCGAAAGAGAGATGCCACTTATCAGAAATAAAGGTGGATAAGCTTCTCGAAATTGAGATGCCAATTATCAAAAATAAAGGTGGATAAGCTTCTCGAAAGAAAGATGCCAATTATCGAAAATAAAGGTGGATAAACTTCTCGAAAGAGAGATGCCACTTATCGAAAATAAAGGTGGATAAGCTTCTCGAAAGAGAGATTCCACTTATCGAAAATAAAGGTGGATAAGCTTCTCGAAAGAGAGATGCCACTTATCGAAAATAAAGGTGGATAAGCTTCTCGAAAGAGAGATGCCACTTATCAGAAATAAAGGTGGATAAGCTTCTCGAAAGTGAGATGCCACTTATCGAAAATAAAGGTGGATAAGCTTCTCGAAAGAGAGATTCCACTTATCGAAATTAAAGGTGGATAAGCTTCTCGAAATAGAGATGCCACTTATCAAAAATAACGGTTGATAAGCTTCTCTAAAGAGAGATGCCACTTATCATAAATAAAGGTGGATAAGCTTCTTAAAAGAGAGATGCCACTTATCGAAAATAACGGTAGATAAGCTTCTTTAAAGAGATATGACACTTATCATAAATAAAGGTGGATAAGCTTCTCGAAAGAGAGATGCCACTTATCGAAAATAAAGGTGGATAAGCTTCTCGAAAGAGAGATGCCACTTATCGAAAATAAAGGTGGATAAGCTTCTCGAAAGAGAGATGCCACTTATCAAAAATAAAGGTGAATAAGCTTTACGAAAGACAGATGCCACTAATCGAAAATAAATGAGGATAACCTACCTAAAAGAGAGATGCCACTTATCGAAAATAAAGGTGGATAAGCTCCTCAAAAGACAGATGCCACTTATTGAAAAAAAAGGTGGATAATCTACTCGAAAGAGAGATGCCACTTATCATAAATAAAGCTGGATAAGCTTCTCGAAAGAGAGATTCCACTTATCGAAAATAAAGGTGGAAAAGCTTCTCGAAAGAGAGATGCTACTTATCAAAAATAAAGGTGGATAAGCTTCTCGAAAGAGAGATGCCACTTATCATAAATAAAGGTGGATAAGCTTCTCGAAAGAGAGATGCCACTTATCGAAAATAAAGGTGGATAAGCTTCTCGAAAGAGAGATGCCACTTATCGAAAATAAAGGTGGATAAGCTTCTCGAAAGAGAGATGCCACTTATCAAAAATAAAGGTGAATAAGATTTACGAAAGACAGATGCCACTAATCGAAAATAAATGAGGATAACCTACCTAAAAGAGAGATGCCACTTATCGAAAATAAAGGTGGATAAGCTCCTCAAAAGACAGATGCCACTTATTGAAAAAAAAGGTGGATAATCTACTCGAAAGAGAGATGTCACTTATTGAATATAAAGGTGGATAAGCTTCTCGAAAGAGAGATTCCACTTATCGAAAATAAAGGTGGATAAGATTCTCGAAAAAGAGATGCCACTTATCGAAAATAAAGGTGGATAAGCTTCTCGAAAGACAGATGCCACTTATCAAAAATAAATGTGAATAAGCTTTACAAAATACAGATGCCACTAATCGAAAATAAAGGAGGATAACCTACCTAAAAGAGAGATGCTATTTATTGAAAATAAAGGTGGATAAGCTTCTCAAAAGACAGATGCCACTTATTGAAAATAAAGGTGGATAATCTACTCCAAAGAGAGATGCAACTTATTGAAAATAAAGGTGGATAAGCTTCTCGAAAGAGAGATTCCACTTATCAAAAATAAAGGTGGATAAGATTCTCGAAAGAGAGATGCCACTTATCGAAAATAAAGGTGGATAAGCTTCTCGAAAGAGAGATGCCACTTATCAGAAATAAAGGTGGATAAGCTTCTCTAAATTGAGATGCCAATTATCAAAAATAAAGGTGGATAAGCTTCTCGAAAGAAAGATGCCACTTATCGAAAATAAAGGTGGATAAGCTTCTCGAAAGAGAGATGCCACTTATCGAAAATAAAGGTGGATAAGCTTCTCGAAAGAGAGATTCCACTTATCGAAAATAAAGGTGGATAAGCTTCTCGAAAGAGAGATGCCACTTATCGAAAATAAAGGTGGATAAGTTTCTCAAAAAGAGAGATGCCACTTATCAGAAATAAAGGTGGATAACCTTTTCGAAAGTGAGATGCCAATTATCAAAAATAATGGTGGATAAGCTTCCTAAAAGTGAGATGCCACTTATCGAAAATAAAGGTGGATAAGCTTCTCGAAAGAGAGATGCCACTTATCGAAAATAAAGGTGGATAAGCTACTCGAAAGAGAGATGCCACTTATCAAAAATAAAGGTGAATAAGCTTTACGAAAGACAGATGCCACTAATCGAAAATAAAGGAGGATAACCTACCTAAAAGAGAGATGCCACTTATCGAAAATAAAGGTGGATAAGCTTCTCAAAAGACAGATGCCACTTATTGAAAATAAAGGTGGATAATCTACTCGAAAGAGAGATGCCACTTATTGAATATAAAGGTGGATAAGCTTCTCGAAAGTGAGATTCCACTGATCGAAAATAAAGGTGGATAAGATTCTCGAAAGACAGATGCCACTTATCAAAAATAAAGGTGGATAAGCTTCTCGAAATAGAGATGCCACTTATCAGAAATAAAGGTGGATAAGCTTCTCAAAAGTGAGATGCCAATTATCAAAAATAAAGGTGGATAAGCTTCTCGAAAGAAAGATGCCACTTATCGAAATTAAAGGTGGATAAGCTTCTCGAAAGAGAGATGCCACTTATCGAAAATAAAGGTGCATAAGCTTCTCGAAAGAGACATTCCACTTATCGAAAATAAAGGTGGATAAGCTTCTCGAAAGAGAGATGCCACTTATCGAAAATAAAGGTGGATAAGCTTCTCAAAAGAGAGATGCCACTTATCAGAAATAAAGGTGGATAAGCTTCTCGAAAGTGAGATGCCAATTATCAAAAATAAAGGTGGATAAGCTTCTAGAAAGAGAGATGCCACTTATCAAAAGTAAAGGTGGATAAGCTTCTCGAAAGAGAGATTCCACTTATCGAAAATAACGTTGGATAAGCTTCTCGAAAGAGAGATGCCACTTATCGAAAATAAAGGTGGATAAGCTACTCGAAAGAGAGATGCCACTTATCAAAAATAAAGGTGAATAAGCTTTACGAAAGACAGATGCCACTAATCGAAAATAAAGGAGGATAACCTACCTAAAAGTGAGATGCCACTTATCGAAAATAAAGGTGGATAAGCTTCTCAAAAGACAGATGCCACTTATTGAAAATAAAGGTGGATAATCTACTCGAAAGAGAGATGCCACTTATTGAATATAAAGGTGGATAAGCTTCTCGAAAGAGAGATTCCACTGATCGAAAATAAAGGTGGATAAGATTCTCGAAAGACAGATGCCACTTATCAAAAATAAAGGTGGATAAGCTTCTCGAAATAGAGATGCCACTTATCAGAAATAAAGGTGGATAAGCTTCTCAAAAGTGAGATGCCAATTATCAAAAATAAAGGTGGATAAGCTTCTCGAAAGAAAGATGCCACTTATCGAAATTAAAGGTGGATAAGCTTCTCGAAAGAGAGATGCCACTTATCGAAAATAAAGGTGCATAAGCTTCTCGAAAGAGACATTCCACTTATCGAAAATAAAGGTGGATAAGCTTCTCGAAAGAGAGATGCCACTTATCGAAAATAAAGGTGGATAAGCTTCTCAAAAGAGAGATGCCACTTATCAGAAATAAAGGTGGATAAGCTTCTCGAAAGTGAGATGCCAATTATCAAAAATAAAGGTGGATAAGCTTCTCGAAAGAGAGATGCCACTTATCAAAAGTAAAGGTGGATAAGCTTCTCGAAAGAGAGATTCAACTTATCGAAAATAAAGTTGGATAAGCTTCTCGAAAGAGAGATGCCACTTATCGAAAATAAAGGTGGATAAGCTACTCTAAAGAGAGATGCCACTTATCGAAAATAAAGGTGGATAAGCTTCTCGAAAGAGAGATTCCACTTATCGAAAATAAAGGTGGATAAGCTTCTCGAAAGAGAGATGCCACTTATCGAAAATAACGGTAGATAAGCTTCTCTAAAGAGAGATGCCACTTATCATAAATAAAGGTGGATTCTCGAAAGAGAGATGCCACTTATCGAGAATAACGGTAGATAAGCTTCTCTAAAGAGAGATGACACTTATCATAAATAAAGGTAGATGAGCTTCTCGAAACAGAGATGCCGCTTATCGAAAATAAAGGTGGATAAGCTTCTCGAAAGAGAGATGCCACTTATCGAAAATAAAGGTGGATAAGCTTCTCGAAAGAGAGATGCCACTTATCAAAAATAAAGGCGAATAAGCTTTACGAAAGACAGATGCCACTAATCAAAAATAAAGCAGGATAACCTACCTAAAAGAGAGATGTCACTTATCGAAAATAAAGTTGGATAAGCTTCTCGAAAGAGAGATGCCAATTATCGAAAATAAAGGTGGATAAGCTACTCGAAAGAGAGATGCCACTTATCGAAAATAAAGGTGGATAAGCTTCTCGAAAGAGAGATTCCACTTATCGAAAACAAAGGTGGATAAGCTTCTCGAAAGAGAGATGCCACTTATCGAAAATAGCGGTAGATAAGCTTCTCTAAAGAGAGATGCCACTTATCATAAATAAAGGTGGATAAGCTTCTCAAAAGAGAGATCCCACTTATCAGAAATAAAGGTGGATAAGCTTCTCGAAAGTGAGATGCCAATTATCAAAAATAAAGGTGGATAAGCTTCTCGAAAGAGAGATGCCACTTATCGAAAATAAAGGTGGATAAGATTCTCGAAAGAGAGATGCCACTTATCGAAAATAAAGGTGGATAAGCTTCTCGAAAGAGAGATGCCACTTATCAGAAATAAAGGTGGATAAGCTTCTCGAAATTGAGATGCCAATTATCAAAAATAAAGGTGGATAAGCTTCTCGAAAGAAAGATGCCACTTATCGAAAATAAAGGTGGATAAGCTTCTCGAAAGAGAGATGCCACTTATCGAAAATAAAGGTGGATAAGCTTCTCGAAAGAGAGATTCCACTTATCGAAAATAAAGGTGGATAAGCTTCTCGAAAGAGAGATGCCACTTATCGAAAATAAAGGTGGATAAGCTTCTCGAAAGAGAGATGCCACTTATCAGAAATAAAGGTGGATAAGCTTCTCGAAAGTGAGATGCCAATTATCAAAAATAAAGGTGGATAAGCTTCTCGAAAGTGAGATGCCACTTATCGAAAATAAAGGTGGATAAGCTTCTCGAAAGAGAGATTCCACTTATCGAAAATAAAGGTGGATAAGCTTCTCGAAAGAGAGATGCCACTTATCGAAAATAAAGGTGGATAAGCTACTCGAAAGAGAAATGCCACTTATCAAAAATAAAGGTGGATAAGCTTCTCGAAAGAGAGATTCCACTTATCGAAATTAAAGGTGGATAAGCTTCTCGAAAGAGTGATGCCACTTATCAAAAATAACGGTTGATAAGCTTCTCTAAAGAGAGATGCCACTTATCATAAATAAAGGTGGATAAGCTTCTTAAAAGAGAGATGCTACTTATCGAAAATAATGGTAGATAAGCTTCTTTAAAGAGATATGACACTTATCATAAATAAAGGTGGATAAGCTTCTCGAAAGAGAGATGCCACTTATCGAAAATAAAGGTGGATAAGCTTCTCGAATGAGAGATGCCACTTATCAAAAATAAAGGTGGATAAGCTTCTCGAAAGAGAGATGCCACTTATCAAAAATAAAGGTGAATAAGCTTTACGAAAGACAGATGCCACTAATCGAAAATAAATGAGGATAACCTACCTAAAAAAGAGATGCCACTTATCGAAAATAAAGGTGGATAAGCTCCTCAAAAGACAGATGCCACTTATTGAAAAAAAAGGTGGATAATCAACTCGAAAGAGAGATGTCACTTATCGAAAATAAAGGTGGATAAGATTCTCGAAAGAGAGATGCCACTTATCGAAAATAAAGGTGGATAAGCTTCTCGAGAGACAGATGCCACTTATCAAAAATAAATGTGAATAAGCTTTACGAAATACAGATGCCACTAATCGAAAATAAAGGAGGATAACCTACCTAAAAGAGAGATGTTATTTATTGAAAATAAAGGTGGATAAGCTTCTCAAAAGACAGATGCCACTTATTGAAAATAAAGGTGGATAATCTACTCGAAAGAGAGATGCAACTTATTGAAAATAAAGGTGGATAAGCTTCTCGAAAGAGAGATTCCACTTATCGAAAATAAAGGTGGATAAGATTCTCGAAAGAGAGATGCCACTTATCGAAAATAAAGGTGGATAAGCTTCTCGAAAGAGAGATGCCACTTATCAGAAATAAAGGTGGATAAGCTTCTCGAAATTGAGATGCCAATTATCAAAAATAAAGGTGGATAAGCTTCTCGAAAGAAAGATGCCAATTATCGAAAATAAAGGTGGATAAGCTTCTCGAAAGAGAGATGCCACTTATCAAAAATAAAGGTGGATAAGCTTCTCGAAAGAGAGATTCCACTTATCGAAAATAAAGGTGGATAAGCTTCTCAAAAGAGAGATGCCACTTATCGAAAATAAAGGTGGATAAGCTTCTCGAAAGAGAGATGCCACTTATCAGAAATAAAGGTGGATAAGCTTCTCGAAAGTGAGATGCCACTTATCGAAAATAAAGGTGGATAAGCTTCTCGAAAGAGAGATTCCACTTATCGAAATTAAAGGTGGATAAGCTTCTCGAAATAGAGATGCCACTTATCAAAAATAACGGTTGATAAGCTTCTCTAAAGAGAGATTCCACTTATCATAAATAAAGGTGGATAAGCTTCTTAAAAGAGAGATGCCACTTATCGAAAATAACGGTAGATAAGCTTCTTTAAAGAGATATGACACTTATCATAAATAAAGGTGGATAAGCTTCTCGAAAGAGAGATGCCACTTATCGAAAATAAAGGTGGATAAGCTTCTCGAAAGACAGATGCCACTTATCGAAAATAAAGGTGGATAAGCTTCTCGAAAGAGAGATGCCACTTATCAAAAATAAAGGTGAATAAGCTTTACGAAAGACAGATGCCACTAGTCGAAAATAAATGAGGATAACCTACCTAAAAGAGAGATGCCACTTATCGAAAATAAAGGTGGATAAGCTCCTCAAAAGACAGATGCCACTTATTGAAAAAAAAGGTGGATAATCTACTCGAAAGAGAGATACCACTTATCGAAAATAAAGGTGGATAAGATTCTCGAAAAAGAGATGCCACTTATCGAAAATAAAGGTGGATAAGCTTCTCGAAAGACAGATGCCACTTATCAAAAATAAATGTGAATAAGCTTTACGAAATACAGATGCCACTAATCGAAAATAAAGGAGGATAACCTACCTAAAAGAGAGATGATATTTATTGAAAATAAAGGTGGATAAGCTTCTCAAAAGACAGATGCCACTTATTGAAAATAAAGGTGGATAATCTACTCGAAAGAGAGATGCAACTTATTGAAAATAAAGGTGGATAAGCTTCTCGAAAGAGAGATTCCACTTATCGAAAATAAAGGTGGATAAGATTCTCGAAAGAGAGATGCCACTTATCGAAAATAAAGGTGGATAAGCTTCTCGAAAGAGAGATGCCACTTATCAGAAATAAAGGTGGATAAGCTTCTCGAAATTGAGATGCCAATTATCAAAAATAAAGGTGGATAAGCTTCTCGAAAGAAAGATGCCACTTATCGAAAATAAAGGTGGATAAGCTTCTCGAAAGAGAGATGCCACTTATTGAAAATAAAGGTGGATAAGCTTCTCGAAAGAGAGATTCCACTTATCGAAAATAAAGGTGGATAAGCTTCTCGAAAGAGAGATGCCACTTATCGAAAATAAAGGTGGATAAGCTTCTCAAAAAGAGAGATGCCACTTATCATAAATAAAGGTGGATAACCTTTTCGAAAGTGAGATGCCAATTATCAAAAATAATGGTGGATAAGCTTCTCGAAAGTGAGATGCCACTTATCGAAACTAAAGGTGGATAAGCTTCTCGAAAGAGAGATTCCACTTATCGAAAATAAAGGTGGATAAGCTTCTCGAAAAAGAGATGCCACTTATCGAAAATAAAGGTGGATAAGCTACTCGAAAGAGAAATGCCACTTATCAAAAATAAAGGTGGATAAGCTTCTCGAAAGAGAGATTCCACTTATCGAAATTAAAGGTGGATAAGCTTCTCGAAAGAGAGATGCCACTTATCAAAAATAACGGTTGATAAGCTTCTCTAAAGAGAGATGCCACTTATCATAAATAAAGGTGGATAAGCTTCTTAAAAGAGAGATGCCACTTATCGAAAATAACGGTAGATAAGCTTCTATAAAGAGAGATGACACTTATCATAAATAAAGGTGGATAAGCTTCTCGAAAGAGAGATGCCACTTATTGAAAATAAAGGTGGATAAGCTTCTCGAAAGAGAGATACCACTTATCCAAAATAAAGGTGAACAAGCATTACGAAAGACAGATGCCACTAATCAAAAATAAAGGAGGATAACCTACCTAAAAGAGAGATGCCACTTATCGAAAATTAAGGTGGATAAGCTTCTCAAAAGACAGATGCCACTTGTTGAAAATAAAGGTGGTTAATCTACTCGAAAGAGAGATGCCACTTATCGAAAATAAAGCTGGATAAGCTTCTCGAAAGAGAGATTCCACTTATCGAAAATAAAGGTGGAAAAGCTTCTCGAAAGAGAGATGCTACTTATCGAAAATAAAGGTGGATAAGTTTCTCGAAAGAGAGATGCCACTTATCTGAAATAAAGGTGGATAAGCTTCTCGAAAGTGAGATGCCACTTATCGAAAATAAAGGTGGATAAGCTTCTCGAAAGAGAGATTCCACTTATCGAAATTAAAGGTGGATAAGCTTCTCGAAATAGAGATGCCACTTATCAAAAATAATAGTTGATAAGCTTCTCTAAAGAGAGATGCCACTTATCATAAATAAAGGTGGATAAGCTTCTTAAAAGAGAGATGCCACTTATCGAAAATAACGGTAGAAAAGCTTCTTTAAAGAGATATGACACTTATCATAAATAAAGGTGGATAAGCTTCTCGAAAGAGAGATGCCACTAATCGAAAATAAAGGTGGATAAGCTTCTCGAAAGAGAGATGCCACTTATCGAAAATAAAGGTGGATAAGCTTCTCGAAAGAGAGATGCCACTTATCAAAAATAAAGGTGAATAAGCTTTACGAAAGACAGATGCCACTAATCGAAAATAAATGAGGATAACCTACCTAAAAGAGAGATGCCACTTATCGAAAATAAAGGTGGATAAGCTCCTCAAAAGACAGATGCCACTTATTGAAAAAAAAGGTGGATAATCTACTCGAAAGAGAGATGTCACTTATTGAATATAAAGGTGGATAAGCTTCTCGAAAGAGAGATTCCACTTATCGAAAATAAAGGTGGATAAGATTCTCGAAAAAGAGATGCCACTTATCGAAAATAAAGGTGGATAAGCTTCTCGAAAGATAGATGCCACTTATCAAAAATAAATGTGAATAAGCTTTACGAAATACAGATGCCACTAATCGAAAATAAAGGAGGATAACCTACCTAAAAGAGAGATGCTATTTATTGAAAATAAAGGTGGATAAGCTTCTCAAAAGACATATGCCACTTATTGAAAATAAAGGTGGATAATCTACTCGAAAGAGAGATGCAACTTATTGAAAATAAAGGTGGATAAGCTTCTCGAAAGAGAGATTCCACTTATCGAAAATAAAGGTGGATAAGATTCTCGAAAGAGAGATGCCACTTATCGAAAATAAAGGTGGATAAGCTTCTCGAAAGAGAGATGCCACTTATCAGAAATAAAGGTGGATAAGCTTCTCGAAATTGAGATGCCAATTATCAAAAATAAAGGTGGATAAGCTTCTCGAAAGAAAGATGCCACTTATCGAAAATAAAGGTGGATAAGCTTCTCGAAAGAGAGATGCCACTTATCGAAAATAAAGGTGGATAAGCTTCTCGAAAGAGAGATTCCACTTATCGAAAATAAAGGTGGATAAGCTTCTCGAAAGAGAGATGCCACTTATCGAAAATAAAGGTGGATAAGCTTCTCAAAAAGAGAGACGCCAATTATCAAAAATAATGGTGGATAAGCTTCTCGAAAGTGAGATGCCACTTATCGAAAATAAAGGTGGATAAGCTTCTCGAAAGAGAGATTCCACTTATCGAAAATAAAGGTGGATAAGCTTCTCGAAAGAGAGATGCCACTTATCGAAAATAAAGGTGGATAAGCTTCTCGAAAGAGAGATGCCACTTATCAAAAATAAAGGTGGATAAGCTACTCGAAAGAGAAATGCCACTTATCAAAAATAAAGGTGGATAAGCTTCTCGAAAGAGAGATTCCACTTATCGAAATTAAAGGTGGATAAGCTTCTTGAAAGAGAGATGCCACTTATCAAAAATAACAGTTGATAAGCTTCTCTAAAGAGAGATGCCACTTATCATAAATAAAGGTGGATAAGCTTCTTAAAAGAGAGATGCCACTTATCGAAAATAACGGTAGATAAGCTTCTCTAAAGAGAGATGACACTTATCATAAATAAAGGTGGATAAGCTTCTCGAAAGGGAGATGCCACTTATCGAAAATAAAGGTGGATAAGCTTCTCGAAAGAGAGATGCCACTTATCGAAAATAAAGGTGGATAAGCTTCTCGAAAGAGAGATACCACTTATCAAAAATAAAGGTGAACAAGCTTTACGAAAGACAGATGCCACTAATCAAAAATAAAGGAGGATGACCTACCTAAAAGAGAGATGCCACTTATCGAAAATTAAGGTGGATAAGCTTCTCAAAAGACAGATGCCACTTGTTGAAAATAAAGGTGGTTAATCTACTCGAAAGAGAGATGCCACTTATCGAAAATAAAGCTGGATAAGCTTCTCGAAAGAGAGATTCCACTTATCGAAAATAAAGGTGGAAAAGCTTCTCGAAAGAGAGATGCTACTTATCGAAAATAAAGGTGGATAAGCTTCTCGAAAGAGAGATGCCACTTATCAGAAATAAAGGTGGATAAGCTTCTCGAAAGTGACATGCCAATTATCAAAAATAAAGGTGGATAAGCTTCTCGAAAGAGAGATGCCACTTAACGAAAATAAAGGTGGATAAGCTTCTCGAAAGAGAGATTCCACTTATCGAAAATAAAGGTGGATAAGCTTCTCGAAAGAGAGATGCCACTTATCGAAAATAAAGGTGGATAAGCTACTCGAAAGAGAGATGCCTCTTATCGAAAATAAAGGTGGATAAGCTTCTCGAAAGAGAGATTCCACTTATCGAAAATAAAGGTGGATAAGCTTCTCGAAAGAGAGATGCCACTTATCGAAAATAACGGTAGATAAGCTTCTCAAAAGAGAGATGCCACTTATCATAAATAAAGGTGGATAAGCTTCTCGAAAGAGAGATGCCACTTATCGAAAATAACGGTAGATAAGCTTCTCTAAAGAGAGATGACACTTATCATAAATAAAGGTGGATAAGCTTCTCGAAAGAGAGATGCCACTTATCGAAAATAAAGGTGGATAAGCTTCTCGAAAGAGAGATGCCACTTCTCAAAAATAAAGGTGAATAAGCTTTACGAAAGATAGATGCCACTAATCGAAAATAAAGGTGGATAACCTACCTAAAAGAGAGATGCCACTTATCGAAAATAAAGGTGGATAAGCTTCTCAAAAGACCGATGCCACTTATTGAAAATAAAGGTGGATAATCTACTCGAAAGAGAGATGCCACTTATTGAAAATAAAGGTGGATAAGCTTCTCGAAAGAGAGATTCCACTTATCGAATATAAAGGTGGATAAGATTCTCGAAAGAGAGATGCCACTTATCAAAAATAAAGGTGGATAAGCTTCTCGAAAGAGAAATGCCACTTATCGAAAATAAAGGTGGATAAGCTTCTCGAAAGAGAGATTCCACTTATCGAAAATAAAGGTGGATAAGGTTCTCGAAAGAGAGATGCCACTAATCGAAAATAAAGGTGGATAAGCTACTCGAAAGAGAAATGCCACTTATCAAAAATAAAGGTGGATAAGCTTCTCGAAAGAGAGATTCCACTTATCGAAATTAAAGGTGGATAAGCTTCTCGAAAGAGAGATGCCACTTATCAAAAATAACGGTTGATAAGCTTCTCTAAAGAGAGATGCCACTTATCATAAATAAAGGTGGATAAGCTTCTTAAAAGAGAGATTCCACTTATCGAAAGTAACGGTAGATAAGCTTCTTTAAAGAGATATGACACTTATCATAAATAAAGGTGGATAAGCTTCTCGAAAGAGAGATGCCACTTATCGAAAATAAAGGTGGATAAGCTTCTCGAAAGAGAGATGCCACTTATCGAAAATAAAGGTGGATAAGCTTCTCGAAAGAGAGATGCCACTTATCAAAAATAAAGGTGAATAAGCTTTACGAAAGACAGATGCCACTAATCGAAAATAAATGAGGATAACCTACCTAAAAGAGAGATGCCACTTATCGAAAATAAAGGTGGATAAGCTCCTCAAAAGACAGATGCCACTTATTGAAAAAAAAGGTGGATAATCTACTCGAAAGAGAGATGTCACTTATTGAATATAAAGGTGGATAAGCTTCTCGAAAGAGAGATTCCACTTATCGAAAATAAAGGTGGATAAGATTCTCGAAAGAGAGATGCCACTTATCGAAAATAAAGGTGGATAAGCTTCTCGAAAGACAGATGCCACTTATCAAAAATAAATGTGAATAAGCTTTACGAAATACAGATGCCACTAATCGAAAATAAAGGAGGCTAACCTACCTAAAAGAGAGATGCTATTTATTGAAAATAAAGGTGGATAAGCTTCTCAAAAGACAGATGCCACTTATTGAAAATAAAGGTGGATAATCTACTCGAAAGAGAGATGCAAATTATTGAAAATAAAGGTGGATAAGCTTCTCGAAAGAGAGATTCCACTTATCGAAAATAAAGGTGGATAAGATTCTCAAAAGAGAGATGCCACTTATCGAAAATAAAGGTGGATAAGCTTCTCGAAAGAGAGATGCCACTTATCAGAAATAAAGGTGGATAAGCTTCTCGAAATTGAGATGCCAATTATCAAAAATAAAGGTGGATAAGCTTCTCGAAAGAAAGATGCCACTTATCGAAAATAAAGGTGGATAAGCTTCTCGAAAGAGAGATGCCACTTATCGAAAATAAAGGTGGATAAGCTTCTCGAAAGAGAGATGCCACTTATCGAAAATAAAGGTGGATAAGCTTCTCGAAAGAGAGATGCCACTTATCGAAAATAAAGGTGGATAAGCTTCTCGAAAGAGAGATGCCACTTATCAGAAATAAAGGTGGATAAGCTTCTCGAAATTGAGATGCCAATTATCAAAAATAAAGGTGGATAAGCTTCTCGAAAGAAAGATGCCACTTATCGAAAATAAAGGTGGATAAGCTTCTCGAAAGAGAGATGCCACTTATTGAAAATAAAGGTGGATAAGCTTCTCGAAAGAGAGATTCCACTTATCGAAAATAAAGGTGGATAAGCTTCTCGAAAGAGAGATGCCACTTATCGAAAATAAAGGTGGATAAGCTTCTCAAAAAGAGAGATGTCGATTATCAAAAATAATGGTGGATAAGCTTCTCGAAAGTGAGATGCCACTTATCGAAAATAAAGGTGGATAAGCTTCTCGAAAGAGAGATTCCACTTATCGAAAATAAAGGTGGATAAGCTTCTTAAAAGAGAGATGCCACTTATCGAAAATAACGGTAGATAAGCTTCTCTAAAGAGAGATGACACTTATCATAAATAAAGGTGGATAAGCTTCTCGAAAGAGAGATGCCACTTATCGAAAATAAAGGTGGATAAGCTTCTCGAAAGAGAGATGCCACTTATCGAAAATAAAGGTGGATAAGCTTCTCGAAAGAGAGATGCCACTTATCAAAAATAAAGGTGAATAAGCTTTACGAAAGACAGATGCCACTAATCGAAAATAAATGAGGATAACCTACCTAAAAGAGAGATGCCACTTATCGAAAATAAAGGTGGATAAGCTCCTCAAAAGACAGATGCCACTTATTGAAAAAAAAGGTGGATAATCTACTCGAAAGAGAGATGTCACTTATTGAATATAAAGGTGGATAAGCTTCTCGAAAGAGAGATTCCACTTATCGAAAATAAAGGTGGATAAGATTCTCGAAAGAGAGATGCCACTTATCGAAAATAAAGGTGGATAAGCTTCTCGAAAGACAAATGCCACTTATCAAAAATAAATGTGAATAAGCTTTACGAAATACAGATGCCACTAATCGAAAATAAAGGAGGATAACCTACCTAAAAGAGATATGCTATTTATTGAAAATAAAGGTGGATAAGCTTCTCAAAAGACAGATGCCACTTATTGAAAATAAAGGTGGATAATCTACTCGAAAGAGAGATGCAACTTATTGAAAATAAAGGTGGATAAGCTTCTCGAAAGAGAGATTCCACTTATCGAAAATAAAGGTGGATAAGATTCTCGAAAGAGAGATGCCACTTATCGAAAATAAAGGTGGATAAGCTTCTCGAAAGAGAGATGCCACTTATCAGAAATAAAGGTGGATAAGCTTCTCGAAATTGAGATGCCAATTATCAAAAATAAAGGTGGATAAGCTTCTCGAAAGAAAGATGCCACTTATCGAAAATAAAGGTGGATAAGCTTCTCGAAAGAGAGATGACACTTATCGAAAATAAAGGTGGATAAGCTTCTCGAAAGAGAGATTCCACTTATCGAAAATAAAGGTGGATAAGCTTCTCGAAAGAGAGATGCCACTTATCGAAAATAAAGGTGGATAAGCTTCTCAAAAAGAGAGATGCCACTTATCAGAAATAAAGGTGGATAACCTTTTCGAAAGTGAGATGCCAATTATCAAAAATAATGGTGGATAAGCTTCTCGAAAGTGAGATGCCACTTATCGAAAATAAAGGTGGATAAGCTTCTCGAAAGAGAGATTCCACTTATCGAAAATAAAGGTGGATAAGCTTCTCGAAAGAGAGATGCCACTTATCGAAAATAAAGGTGGATAAGCTACTCGAAAGAGAAATGCCACTTATCAAAAATAAAGGTGGATAAGCTTCTCGAAAGAGAGATTCCACTTATCGAAATTAAAGGTGGATAAGCTTCTCGATAGAGAGATGCCACTTATCAAAAATAACGGTTGATAGGCTTCTCTAAAGAGAGATGCCACTTATCATAAATAAAGGTGGATAAGCTTCTTAAAAGAGAGATGCCACTTATCGAAAATAACGGTAGATAAGCTTCTCTAAAGAGAGATGACACTTATCATAAATAAAGGTGGATAAGCTTCTCGAAAGAGAGATGCCACTTATCGAAAATAAAGGTGGATAAGCTTCTCGAAAGAGAGATGCCACTTATCGAAAATAAAGGTGGATAAGCTTCTCGAAAGAGAGATACCACTTATCAAAAATAAAGGTGAACAAGCTTTACGAAAGACAGATGCCACTAATCAAAAATAAAGGAGGATAACCTACCTAAAAGAGAGTTGCCACTTATCGAAAATTAAGGTGGATAAGCTTCTCAAAAGATAGATGCCACTTGTTGAAAATAAAGGGTGTTAATCTACTCGAAAGAGAGATGCCACTTATCGAAAATAAAGCTGGATAAGCTTCTCGAAAGAGAGATGCCACTTATCAGAAATAAAGGTGGATAAGCTTCTCGAAAGTGAGATGCCAATTATCAAAAATAAAGGTGGATAAGCTTCTCGAAAGAGAGATGCCACTTATCGAAAATAAAGGTGGATAAGCTTCTCGAAAGAGAGATTCCACTTATCGAAAATAAAGGTGGATAAGCTTCTCGAAAGAGAGATGCCACTTAACGAAAATAAAGGTGGATAAGCTACTCGAAAGAGAGATGCCTCTTATCGAAAATAAAGGTGGATAAGCTTCTCGAAAGAGAGATTCCACTTATCGAAAATAAAGGTGGATAAGCTCCTCGAAAGAGAGATGCCACTTATCGAAAATAACGGTAGATAAGCTTCTCAAAAGAGAGATGCCACTTATCATAAATAAAGGTGGATAAGCTTCTCGAAAGAGAGATGCCACTTATCGAAAATAATGGTAGATAAGCTTCTCTAAAGAGAGATGACACTTATCATAAATAAAGGTGGATAAGCTTCTCGAAAGAGAGATGCCACTTATCGAAAATAAAGGTGGATAAGCTTCTCGAAAGAGAGATGCCACTTCTCAAAAATAAAGGTGAATAAGCTTTACGAAAGACAGATGCCACTAATCGAAAATAAAGGAGGATAACCTACCTAAAAGAGAGATGCCACTTATCGAAAATAAAGGTGGATAAGCTTCTCAAAAGACCGATGCCACTTATTGAAAATAAAGGTGGATAATCTACTCGAAAGAGAGATGCCACTTATTGAAAATAAAGGTGGATAAGCTTATCGAAAGAGAGATTCCACTTATCGAATATAAAGGTGGATAAGATTCTCGAAAGAGAGATGCCACTTATCGAAAATAAAGGTGGATAAGCTTCTCGAAAGAGAAATGCCACTTATCGAAAATAAAGATGGATAAGCTTCTCGAAAGAGAGATTCCACTTATCGAAAATAAAGGTGGATAAGCATCTCGAAAGAGAGATGCCACTTATCAGAAATAAAGGTGGATAAGCTTCTCGAAAGTGAGATACCAATTATCAAAAATAAAGGTGGATAAGCTTCTCGAAAGTGAGATGCCACTTATCGAAAATAAAGGTGGATAAGCTTCTCGAAATAGAGATTCCACTTATCGAAAATAAAGGTGGATAAGGTTCTCGAAAGAGAGATGCAACTTATCGAAAATAAAGGTGAATAAGCTACTCGAAAGAGAAATGCCACTTATCAAAAATAAACGTGGATAAGCTTCTCGAAAGAGAGATTCCACTTATCGAAATTAAAGGTGGATAAGCTTCTCGAAAGAGAGATGCCACTTATCAAAAATAACGGTTGATAAGCTTCTCTAAAGAGAGATGCCACTTATCATAAATAAAGGTGGATAAGCTTCTTAAAAGAGAGATGCCACTTATCAAAAATAACGGTAGATAAGCTTCGTTAAAGAGATATGACACTTATCATAAATAAAGGTGGATAAGCTTCTCGAAAGAGAGATGCCACTTATCGAAAATAAAGGTGGATAAGCTTCTCGAAAGAGAGATGCCACTTATCGAAAATAAAGGTGGATAAGCTTCTCTAAAGAGAGATGCCACTTATCAAAAATAAAGGTGGATAAGCTTCTCGAAAGTGAGATACCACTTATCGAAAATAAAGGTGGATAAGCTTCTCGAAATAGAGATTCCACTTATCGAAAATAAAGGTGGATAAGGTTCTCGAAAGAGAGATGCAACTTATCGAAAATAAAGGTGGATAAGCTACTCGAAAGAGAAATGCCACTTATCAAAAATAAACGTGGATAAGCTTCTCGAAAGAGAGATTCCACTTATCGAAATTAAAGGTGGATAAGCTTCTCGAAAGAGAGATGCCACTTATCAAAAATAACGGTTGATAAGCTTCTCTAAAGAGAGATGCCACTTATCATAAATAAAGGTGGATAAGCTTCTTAAAAGAGAGATGCCACTTATCGAAAATAACGGTAGATAAGCTTCGTTAAAGAGATATGACACTTATCATAAATAAAGGTGGATAAGCTTCTCGAAAGAGAGATGCCACTTATCGAAAATAAAGGTGGATAAGCTTCTCGAAAGAGAGATGCCACTTATCGAAAATAAAGGTGGATAAGCTTCTCTAAAGAGAGATGCCACTTATCGAAAATAAAGGTGGATAAGCTTCTCGAAAGAGAGATGCCACTTCTCAAAAATAAAGGTGAATAAGCTTTACGAAAGACAGATGCCACTAATCGAAAATAAATGAGGATAACCTACCTAAAAGAGAGATGCCACTTATCGAAAATAAAGGTGGATAAGCTTCTCAAAAGACAGATGCCACTTATTGAAAATAAAGGTGGATAATCTACTCGAAAGAGAGATGCAACTTATTGAAAATAAAGGTGGATAAGCTTCTCGAAAGAGAGATTCCACTTATCGAAAATAAAGGTGGATAAGATTCTCGAAAGAGAGATGCCACTTATCGAAAATAAAGGTGGATAAGCTTCTCGAAAGAGAGATGCCACTTATCAGAAATAAAGGTGGATAAGCTTCTCGAAATTTAGATGCCAATTATCAAAAATAAAGGTGGATAAGCTTCTCGAAAGAAAGATGCCACTTATCGAAAATAAAGGTGGATAAGCTTCTCGAAAGAGAGATGCCACTTATCGAAAATAAAGGTGGATAAGCTTCTCGAAAGAGAGATTCCACTTATCGAAAATAAAGGTGGATAAGCTTCTCGAAAGAGAGATGCCACTTATCGAAAATAAAGGTGGATAAGCTTCTCGAAAGAGAGATGCCACTTATCAGAAATAAAGGTGGATAACCTTCTCGAAAGTGAGATGCCAATTATCAAAAATAATGGTGGATAAGCTTCTCGAAAGTGAGATGTCACTTATCGAAAATAAAGGTGGATAAGCTTCTCGAAAGAGAGATTCCACTTATCGAAAATAAAGGTGGATAAGCTTCTCGAAAGAGAGATGCCACTTATCGAAAATAAAGGTGGATAAGCTTCTCGAAAGAGAGATGCCACTTATCAGAAATAAAGGTGGATAACCTTCTCGAAAGTGAGATGCCAATTATCAAAAATAATGGTGGATAAGCTTCTCGAAAGTGAGATGCCACTTATCGAAAATAAAGGTGGATAAGGTTCTCGAAAGAGAGATTCCACTTATTGAAAATAAAGGTGGATGAGCTTCTCGAAAGAGAGATGCCACTTATCGAAAATAAAGGTGGATAAGCTACTTGAAAGAGAAATGCCACTTATCAAAATTAAAGGTGGATAAGCTTCTCGAAAGAGAGATTCCACTTATCGAAAATAAAGGTGGATAAGCTTCTCGAAAGAGAGATGCCACTTATCAAAAATAACGGTAGATAAGCTTCTCTAAAGAGAGATGACACTTATCATAAATAAAGGTGGATAAGCTTCTCGAAAGAGAGATGCCACTTATCGAAAATAAAGGTGGATAAGCTTCTCGAAAGAGAGATGCCACTTATCGAAAATAAAGGTGGATAAGCTTCTCGAAAGAGAGATACCACTTATAAAAATAAAGGTGAACAAGCTTTATGAAAGACAGATGCCACTAATCAAAAATAAAGGAGGATAACCTACCTAAAAGAGAGATGCCACTTATCGAAAATTAAGGTGGATAAGCTTCTCAAAAGACAGATGCCACTTGTTGAAAATAAAGGTGGTTAATCTACTCAAAAGAGATATGCCACTTATCGAAAATAAAGGTGGATAAGCTTCTCGAAAGAGAGATTCCACTTATCGAAAATAAAGGTGGAAAAGCTTCTCGAAAGAGAGATGCTACTTATCGAAAATAAAGGTGGATAAGCTTCTCGAAAGAGAGATGCCACTTATCAGAAATAAAGGTGGATAAGCTTCTCGAAAGTGAGATGCCAATTATCAAAAATAAAGGTGGATAAGCTTCTCGAAAGAGAGATGCCACTTATCGAAAATAAAGGTGGATAAGCTTCTCGAAAGAGAGATTCCACTTATCGAAAATAAAGGTGGATAAGCTTCTCGAAAGAGAGATGCCACTTATCGAAAATAAAGGTGGATAAGCTACTCGGAAGAGAGATGCCTCTTATCGAAAATAAAGGTGGATAAGCTTCTCGAAAGAGATATTCCACTTCTCGAAAATAAAGGTGGATAAGCTTCTCGAAAGAGAGATGCCACTTATCGAAAATAATGATAGATAAGCTTCTCAAAAGAGAGATGCCACTTATCATAAATAAAGGTGGATAAGCTTCTCGAAAGAGAGATGCCACTTATCGAAAATAACGGAAGATAAGCTTCTCTAAAGAGAGATGACACTTATCATAAATAAAGGTGGATAAGCTTCTTGAACGAGAGATGCCACTTATCGAAAATAAAGGTGGATAAGCTTCTCGAAAGAGAGATGCCACTTATCAAAAATAAAGGTGAATAAGCTTTACGAAAGACAGATGCCACTAATCGAAAATAAAGGAGGATAACCTACCTAAAAGAGAGATGCCACTTATCGAAAATAAAGGTGGATAAGCTTCTCAAAAGACCGATGCCACTTATTGAAAATAAAGGTGGATAATCTACTCGAAAGAGAGATGCCACTTATTGAAAATAAAGGTGGATAAGCTTCTCGAAAGAGAGATTCCACTTATCGAATATAAAGGTGGATAAGATTCTCGAAAGAGAGATGCCACTTATCGAAAATAAAGGTGGATAAGCTTCTCGAAAGAGAGATGCCACTTATCGAAAATAAAGGTGGATAAGCTTCTCGAAAGAGAGATTCCACTTATCGAAAATAAAGGTGGATAAGATTCTCGAAAGAGAGATGCCACTTATCGAAAATAAAGGTGGATAAGCTTCTCGAAAGAGAGATGCCACTTATCAGAAATAAAGGTGGATAAGCTTCTCGAAACTGAGATGCCAATTATCAAAAATAAAGGTGCATAAGCTTCTCGAAAGTGAGATGCCACTTATCGAAAATAAAGGTGGATAAGCTTCTCGAAAGAGAGATTCCACTTATCGAAAATAAAGGTGGATAAGCTTCTCGAAAGAGAGATGCCACTTATCGAAAATAAAGGTGGATAAGCTACTCGAAAGAGAAACGCCACTTATCAAAAATAAAGGTGGATAAGCTTCTCGAAAGAGAGATTCCACTTATCGAAATTAAAGGTGGATAAGCTTCTCGAAAGAGAGATGCCACTTATCAAAAATAACGGTTGATAAGCTTCTCTAAAGAGAGATGCCACTTATCATAAATAAAGGTGGATAAGCTTCTTAAAAGAGAGATGCCACTTATCGAAAATAACGGTAGATAAGCTTCTTTAAAGAGATATGACACTTATCATAAATAAAGGTGGATAAGCTTCTCGAAAGAGAGATGCCACTTATCGAAAATAAAGGTGGATAAGCTTCTCGAAAGAGATATGCCAGTTATCGAAAATAAAGGTGGATAAGCTTCTCGAAAGAGAGATGCCACTTATCAAAAATAAAGGTGAATAAGCTTTACGAAAGACAGATGCCACTAATCGAAAATAAATGAGGATAACCTACCTAAAAGAGAGATGCCACTTATCGAAAATAAAGGTGGATAAGCTCCTCAAAAGACAGATGCCACTTATTGAAAAAAAAAGGTGGATAATCTACTCGAAAGAGAGATGTCACTTATTGAATATAAAGGTGGATAAGCTTCTCGAAAGAGAGATTCCACTTATCGAAAATAAAGGTGGATAAGATTCTCGAAAGAGAGATGCCACTTATCGAAAATAAAGGTGGATAAGCTTCTCGAAAGACAGATGCCACTTATCAAAAATAAATGTGAATAAGCTTTACGAAATACAGATGCCACTAATCGAAAATAAAGGAGGATAACCTACCTAAAAGAGAGATGCTATTTATTGAAAATAAAGGTGGATAAGCTTCTCAAAAGACATATGCCACTTATTGAAAATAAAGGTGGATAATCTACTCGAAAGAGAGATGCAACTTATTGAAAATAAAGGTGAATAAGCTTCTCGAAAGAGAGATTCCACTTATCGAAAATAAAGGTGGATAAGATTCTCGAAAAAGAGATGCCACTTATCGAAAATAAAGGTGGATAAGCTTCTCGAAAGAGAGATGCCACTTATCAGAAATAAAGGTGGATAAGCTTCTCGAAATTGAGATGCCAATTATCAAAAATAAAGGTGGATAAGCTTCTCGAAAGAAAGATGCCACTTATCGAAAATAAAGGTGGATAAGCTTCTCGAAAGAGAGATGTCACTTATCAAAAATAAAGGTGGATAAGCTTCTCGAAAGAGAGATTCCACTTATCGAAAATAAAGGTGGATAAGCTTCTCGAAAGAGAGATGCCACTTATCGAAAATAAAGGTGGATAAGCTTCTCGAAAGAGAGATGCCACTTATCAGAAATAAAGGTGGATAAGCTTCTCGAAAGTGAGATGCCAATTATCAAAAATAAAGGTGGATAAGCTTCTCGAAAGTGAGATGCCACTTATCGAAAATAAAGGTGGATAAGCTTCTCGAAAGAGAGATTCCACTTATCGAAAATAAAGGTGGATAAGCTTCTCGAAAGAGAGATGCCACTTATCGAAAATAAAGGTGGATAAGCTACTCGAAAGAGAAATGCCACTTATCAAAAATAAAGGTGGATAAGCTTCTCGAAAGAGAGATTCCACTTATCGAAATTAAAGGTGGATAAGCTTCTCGAAAGAGAGATGCCACTTATCAAAAATAACGGTTGATAAGCTTCTCTAAAGAGAGATGCCACTTATCATAAATAAAGGTGGATAAGCTTCTTTAAAGAGAGATGCCACTTATCGAAAATAACGGTAGATAAGCTTCTCTAAAGAGAGATGACACTTATCATAAATAAAGCTGGATAAGCTTCTCGAAAGAGAGATTCCACTTATCGAAAATAAAGGTGGATAAGCTTCTCGAAAGAGAGATGCCACTTATCGAAAATAAAGGTGGATAAGCTTCTCGAAAGAGAGATGCCACTTATCAGAAATAAAGGTGGATAAGCTTCTCGAAAGCGAGATGCCAATTATCAAAAATAAAGATGGATAAGCTTCTCGAAAGAAAGAAGCCACTTATTGAAAATAAAGGTGGATATGCTTCTCGAAAGAGAGATTCCACTTATCGAAAATAAAGGTGGATAAGCTTCTCGAAAGAGAGATGCCACTTATCGAAAATAAAGGTGGATAAGCTTCTCGAAAGAGAGATGCCACTTATCGGAAATAAAGGTGGATAAGCTTCTCGAAAGTGAGATGCCAATTATCAAAAATAAAGGTAGATAAGCTTCTCGAAAGTGAGATGCCACTTATCGAAAATAAAGGTGGATAAGCTTCTTGAAAGAGAGATTCCACTTATCGAAAATAAAGGTGGATAAGCTTCTCGAAAGAGAGATGCCACTTATCGAAAATAAAGGTGGATAAGCTACTCGAAAGAGAAATGCCACTTATCGAAAATAAAGGTGGATAAGCTTCTCGAAAGAGAGATTCCACTTATCGAAATTAAAGGTGGATAAGCTTCTCGAAAGAGAGATGCCACTTATCAAAAATAACGGTTGATAAGCTTCTCTAAAGAGAGATGCCACTTATCATAAATAAAGGTGGATAAGCTTCTTAAAAGTGAGATGCCACTTATCGAAAATAACGGTAGATAAGCTACTCTAAAGAGAGAAGACACTTATCATAAATAAAGGTGGATAAGCTTCTCGAAAGAGAGATGCCACTTATCGAAAATAAAGGTGGATAAGCTTCTCGAAAGAGAGATGCCACTTATCGAAAATAAAGGTGGATAAGCTTCTCGAAAGAGAGATACCACTTATCAAAATAAAAAGGTGGATAAGCTTCTCGAAAGTGAGATGCCACTTATCGAAAATAAAGGTGGATAAGCTTCTCGAAAGACAGATGCCACTTATCAAAAATAAATGTGAATAAGCTTTACGAAATACAGATGCCACTAATCGAAAATAAAGGAGGATAACCTACCTAAAAGAGAGATGCCATTTATTGAAAATAAAGGTGGATAAGCTTCTCAAAAGACAGATGCCACTTATTGAAAATAAAGGTGGATAATCTACTCGAAAGAGAGATGCCACTTATTGAAAATAAAGGTGGATAAGCTTCTCGAAAGAGAGATTCCACTTATCGAAAATAAAGGTGGATAAGATTCTCGAAAGAGAGATGCCACTTATCGAAAATAAAGGTGGATAAGCTTCTCGAAAGAGAGATGCCACTTATCAGAAATAAAGGTGGATAAGCTTCTCGAAAGTGAGATGCCAATTATCAAAAATAAAGGTGGATAAGCTTCTCGAAAGTGAGATGTCACTTATCGAAAATAAAGGTGGATAAGCTTCTCGAAAGAGAGATTCCACTTATCGAAAATAAAGGTGGATAAGCTTCTCGAAAGAGAGATGCCACTTATCAAAAATAAAGGTGGATAAGCTTCTCGAAAGAGAGATGCCACTTATCAGAAATAAAGGTGGATAAGCTTCTCGAAAGTGAGATGCCAATTATCAAAAATAAAGGTGGATAAGCTTCTCGAAAGTGAGATGTCACTTATCGAAAATAAAGGTGGATAAGCTTCTCGAAAGAGAGATTCCACTTATCAAAAATAAAGGTGGATAAGCTTCTAGAAAGAGAGATGCCACTTATCGAAAATAAAGGTGGATAAGCTACTCGAAAGAGAAATGTCACTTATCGAAAATAAAGGTGGATAAGCTTCTCGAAAGAGAGATTCCACTTATCTAAATTAAAGATGGATAAGCTTCTCGAAAGAGAGATGCCACTTATCAAAAATAACGGTTGATAAGCTTCTCTAAAGAGAGATGCCACTTATCATAAATAAAGGTAAATAAGCTTCTTAAAAGAGAGATGCCACTTATCGAAAATAACGGTAGATAAGCTTCTCTAAAGAGAGATGACACTTATCATAAATAAAGGTGGATAAGCTTCTCGAAAGAGAGATGCCACTTATCGGAAATAAAGGTGGATAAGCTTCTCGAAAGAGAGATGCCACTTATTAAAAATAAAGGTGAATAAGCTTTACGAAAGACAGATGCCACTAATCGAAAATAAAGGAGGATAACCTACCTAAAATAGAGATGCCACTTATCGAAAATAAAGGTGGATAAGCTTCTCAAAAGACTGATGCCACTTATTGAAAATAAAGGTGGATAATCTACTCGAAAGAGAGATGTCACTTATTGAAAATAAAGGTGGATAAGCTTCTCGAAAGAGAGATTCCACTTATCGAATATAAAGGTGGATAAGATTCTCGAAAGAGAGATGCCACTTATCGAAAATAAAGGTGGATAAGCTTCTCGAAAGAGAGATGCCACTTATCAGAAATAAAGGTGGATAAGCTTGTCGAAAGCGAGATGCCAATTATCAAAAATAAAGGTGGATAAGCTTCTCGAAAGAAAGAAGTCACTTATCGAAAATAAAGGTGGATAAGCTTCTCGAAAGAGAGATGCCACTTATCGAAAATAAAGGTGGATAAGCTTCTCGAAAGAGAGATTCCACTTATCGAAAATAAAGGTGGATAAGCTTCTCGAAAGAGAGATGCCACTTATCAAAAATAAAGGTGGGTAAGCTGCTCGAAAGAGAGATGCCACTTATCAGAAATAAAGGTGGATAAACTTCTCGAAAGAAAGAAGCCACTTATCGAAAATAAAGGTGGATAAGCTTCTCGAAAGAGAGATGCCACTTATCAAAAATAAAGGTGGATAAGCTTCTCGAAAGAAAGATGCCACTTATCGAAAATAAAGGTGGATAAGCTTCTCGAAAGAGAGATGCCACCTATCAAAAATAAAGGTGGATAAGCTTCTCGAAAGAGAGATTCCACTTATCGAAAATAAAGGTGGATAAGCTTCTCAAAAGAGAGATGCCACTTATCGAAAATAAAGGTGGATAAGCTTCTCAAAAGAGAGATGCCACTTATCAGAAATAAAGGTGGATAAGCTTCTCGAAAGTGAGATGCCAATTATCAAAAATAAAGGTGGATAAGCTTCTCGAAAGTGAGATGCCACTTATCGAAAATAAAGGTGGATAAGCTTCTCGAAAGAGAGATTCCACTTATCGAAAATAAAGGTGGATAAGCTTCTCGAAAGAGAGATGCCACTTATCGAAAATAAAGGTGGATAAGCTACTCGAAAGAGAAATGTCACTTATCGAAAATAAAGGTGGATAAGCTTCTCGAAAGAGAGATTCCACTTATCGAAATTAAAGATGGATAAGTTTCTCGAAAGAGAGATGCCACTTATAAAAAATAACGGTTGATAAGCTTCTCTAAAGAGAGATGCCACTTATCATAAATAAAGGTGGATAAGCTTCTTAAAAGAGAGATGCCACTTATCGAAAATAACGGTAGATAAGCTTCTCTAAAGAGAGATGACACTTATCATAAATAAAGGTGGATAAGCTTCTCGAAAGAGAGATGCCACTTATCGAAAATAAAGGTGGATAAGCTTCTCAAAAGAGAGATGCCAATTATCAAAAATAAAGGTGAATAAGCTTTACGAAAGACAGATGCCACTAATCGAAAATAAAGGAGGATAACCTACCTAAAATAGAGATGCCACTTATCGAAAATAAAGGTGGATAAGCTTCTCAAAAGACCGATGCCACTTATTGAAAATAAAGGTGGATAATCTACTCGAAAGAGAGATGCCACTTATTGAAAATAAAGGTGGATAAGCTTCTCGAAAGAGAGATTCCACTTATCGAATATAAAGGTGGATAAGAATCTCGAAAGAGAGATGCCACTTATCGAAAATAAAGGTGGATAAGCTTCTCGAAAGAGAGATGCCACTTATCAGAAATAAAGGTGGATAAGCTTTTCGAAAGCGAGATGCCAATTATCAAAAATAAAGGTGGATAAGCTTCTCGAAAGAAAAAAGTCACTTATCGAAAATAAAGGTGGATAAGCTTCTCGAAAGAGAGATGCCACTTATCGAAAATAAAGGTGGATTAGCTTCTCGAAAGAGAGATTCCACTTATCGAAAATAAAGGTGGATAAGCTTCTCGAAAGAGAGATGCCACTTATCGAAAATAAAGGTGGGTAAGCTACTCGAAAGAGAGATGCCATTTATTGAAAATAAAGGTGGATAAGCTTCTCAAAAGACAGATGCCACTTATTGAAAATAAAGGTGGATAATCTACTCGAAATAGAGATGCCACTTATTGAAAATAAAGGTGGATAAGCTTCTCGAAAGAGAGATTCCACTTATCGAAAATAAAGGTGGATAAGATTCTCGAAAGAGAGATGCCACTTATCGAAAATAAAGGTGGATAAGCTTCTCGAAAGAGAGATGCCACTTATCAGAAATAAAGGTGGATAAGCTTCTCGAAATTGAGATGCCAATTATCAAAAATAAAGGTGGATAAGCTTCTCGAAAGAAAGATGCCACTTATCGAAAATAAAGGTGGATAAGCTTCTCGAAAGAGAGATGCCACTTATCGAAAATAAAGGTGGATAAGCTTCTCGAAAGAGAGATTCCACTTATCGAAAATAAAGGTGGATAAGCTTCTTGAAAGAGAGATGCCACTTATCGAAAATAAAGGTGGATAAGCTTCTCGAAAGAGAGATGCCACTTATCAGAAATAAAGGTGGATAAGCTTCTCGAAAGTGAGATGCCAATTATCAAAAATAAAGGTGGATAAGCTTCTCGAAAGTGAGATGCCACTTATCGAAAATAAAGGTGGATAAGCTTCTCGAAAGACAGATGCCACTTATCAAAAATAAATGTGAATAAGCTTTACGAAATACAGATGCCACTAATCGAAAATAAAGGAGGATAACCTACCTAAAAGAGAGATGCCATTTATTGAAAATAAAGGTGGATAAGCTTCTCAAAAGACAGATGCCACCTATTGAAAATAAAGGTGGATAATCTACTCGAAAGAGAGATGCCACTTTTTGAAAACAAAGGTGGATAAGCTTCTCGAAAGAGAGATTCCACTTATCGAAAATAAAGGTGGATAAGATTCTCGAAAGAGAGATGCCACTTATCGAAAATAAAGGTGGATAAGCTTCTCGAAAGAGAGATGCCACTTATCAGAAATAAAGGTGGATAAGCTTCTCAAAATTGAGATGCCAATTATCAAAAATAAAGGTGGATAAGCTTCTCGAAAGAAAGTTCCCACTTATCGAAAATAAAGGTGGATAAGCTTCTCGAAAGAGAGATGCCACTTATCGAAAATATAGGTGGATAAGCTTCTCGAAAGAGAGATTCCACTTATCGAAAATAAAGGTGGATAAGCTTCTCGAAAGAGAGATGCCACTTATCGAAAATAAAGGTGGATAAGCTTTTCGAAAGAGAGATGCCACTTATCAGAAATAAAGGTGGATAAGCTTCTCGAAAGTGAGATGCCAATTATCAAAAATAAAGGTGGATAAGCTTCTCGAAAGTGAGATGCCACTTATCGAAAATAAAGTTGGATAAGCTTCTCGAAAGAGAGATTCCACTTATCGAAAATAAAGGTATATAAGCTTCTCGAAAGAGAGATGCCGCTTATCGAAAATAAAGGTGGATAAGCTACTCGAAAGAGAAATGTCACTTATCGAAAATAAAGGTGGATAAGCTTCTCGAAAGAGAGATTCCACTTATAAAAATTAAAGATGGATAAGCTTCTCGAAAGAGAGATGCCACTTATCAAAAATAACGGTTGATAAGCTTCTCTAAAGAGAGATGCCACTTATCATAAATAAAGGTGGATAAGCTTCTTAAAAGAGAGATGCCACTTATCGAAAATAACAGTAGATAAGCTTCTCTAAAGAGAGATGAGACTTAATATAAATAAAGGTGGATAAGCTTCTCGAAAGAGAGATGCCACTTATCGAAAATAAAGGTGGATAAGCTTCTCGAAAGAGAGATGCCACTTATCAAAAATAAAGGTGAATAAGCTTTACGAAAGACAGATGCCACTAATCGAAAATAAAGGAGGATAACCTACCTAAAATAGAGATGCCACTTATCGAAAATAAAGGTGGATAAGCTTCTCAAAAGACCGATGCCACTTATTGAAAATAAAGGTGGATAATCTACTCGAAAGAGAGATGCCACTTATTGAAAATAAAGGTGGATAAGCTTCTCGAAAGAGAGATTCCACTTATCGAATATAAAGGTGGATAAGATTCTCGAAAGAGAGATGCCACTTATCGAAAATAAAGGTGGATAAGCTTCTCGAAAGAGAGATGCCACTAATCAGAAATAAAGGTGGATAAGCTTCTCGAAATCGAGATGCCAATTATCAAAAATAAAGGTGGATAAGCTTCTCGAAAGAAAGAAGTCACTTATCGAAAATAAAGGTGGATAAGCTTCTCGAAAGAGAGATGCCACTTATCGAAAATAAAGGTGGATAAGCTTCTCGAAAGAGAGATTCCACTTATCGAAAATAAAGGTGGATAAGCTTCTCGAAAGAGAGATGCCACTTATCGAAAATAAAGGTGGGTAAGCTGCTCGAAAGAGAGATGCCACTTATCAGAAATAAAGGTGGATAAGCTTCTCGAAAGAAAGAAGCCACTTATCGAAAATAAAGGTGGATAAGCTTCTCGAAAGAGAGATGCCACTTATCAAAAATAAAGGTGGATAAGCTTCTCGAAAGAAAGATGCCACTTATCGAAAATAAAGGTGGATAGGCTTCTCGAAAGAGAGATGCCACTTATCGAAAATAAAGGTGGATAAGCTTCTCGAAAGAGAGATTCCACTTATCGAAAATAAAGGTGGATAAGCTTCTCGAAAGAGAGATGCCACTTATCGAAAATAAAGGTGGATAAGCTTCTCGAAAGAGAGATGCCACTTATCAGAAATAAAGGTGGATAAGCTTCTCGAAAGTGAGATGCCAATTATCAAAAATAAAGGTGGATAAGCTTCTCGAAAGTGAGATGCCACTTATCGAAAATTAAGGTGGATAAGATTCTCGAAAGAGAGATTCCACTTATCGAAAATAAAGGTGGATAAGCTTCTCGAAAGAGAGATGCCACTTATCGAAAATAAAGGTGGATAAGCTACTCGAAAGAGAAATGCCACTTATCGAAAATAAAGGTGGATAAGCTTCTCGAAAGAGAGATTCCACTTATCGAAATTAAAGGTGGATAAGCTTCTCGAAAGAGTGATGCCACTTATCAAAAATAACGGTTGATAAGCTTCTCTAAAGAGAGATGCCACTTATCATAAATAAAGGTGGATAAGCTTCTTAAAAGAGAGATGCCACTTATCGAAAATAACGGTAGATAAGCTTCTCTAAAGAGAGATGACACTTATCATAAATAAAGGTGGATAAGCTTCTCGAAAGAGAGATGCCACTTATAGAAAATAAAGGTGGATAAGCTTCTCGAAAGAGAGATACCACTTATCGAAAATAAAGGTGGATAAGCTTCTCGAAAGAGAGATGCCACTTATCGAAAATAAAGGTGGATTAGCTTCTCGAAAGAGAGATTCCACTTATCGAAAATAAAGGTGGATAAGCTTCTCGAAAGAGAGATGCCACTTATCGAAAATAAAGGTGGGTAAGCTGCTCGAAAGAGAGATGCCACTTATCAGAAATAAAGGTGGATAAGCTTCTCGAAAGAAAGAAGCCACTTATCGAAAATAAAGGTGGATAAGCTTCTCGAAAGAGAGATTCCACTTATCGAAAATAAAGGTGGATAAGCTTCTCGAAAGAGAGATGCCACTTATCAAAAATAAAGGTGGGTAAGCTGCTCGAAAGAGAGATGCCACTTATCAGAAATAAAGGTGGATAAGCTTCTCGAAAGAAAGAAGCCACTTATCGAAAATAAAGGTGGATAAGCTTCTCGAAAGAGAGATGCCACTTATCAAAAATAAAGGTGGATAAGCTTCTCGAAAGAAAGATGCCACTTATCGAAAATAAAGGTGGATAAGCTTCTCGAAAGAGAGATGCCACTTATCGAAAATAAAGGTGGATAAGCTTCTCGAAAGAGAGATTCCACTTATCGAAAATAAAGGTGGATAAGCTTCTCAAAAGAGAGATGCCACTTATCGAAAATAAAGGTGGATAAGCTTCTCAAAAGAGAGATGCCACTTATCAGAAATAAAGGTGGATAAGCTTCTCGAAAGTGAGATGCCAATTATCAAAAATAAAGGTGGATAAGCTTCTCGAAAGTGAGATGCCACTTATCGAAAATAAAGGTGGATAAGCTTCTCGAAAGAGAGATTCCACTTATCGAAAATAAAGGTGGATAAGCTTCTCGAAAGAGAGATGCCACTTATCGAAAATAAAGGTGGATAAGCTACTCGAAAGAGAAATGTCACTTATCGAAAATAAAGGTGGATAAGCTTCTCGAAAGAGAGATTCCACTTATCGAAATTAAAGATGGATAAGCTTCTCGAAAGAGAGATGCCACTTATCAAAAATAACGGTTGATAAGCTTCTCTAAAGAGAGATGCCACTTATCATAAATAAAGGTGGATAAGCTTCTTAAAAGAGAGATGCCACTTATCGAAAATAACGGTAGATAAGCTTCTCTAAAGAGAGATGACACTTATCATAAATAAAGGTGGATAAGCTTCTCGAAAGAGAGATGCCACTTATCGAAAATAAAGGTGGATAAGCTTCTCAAAAGAGAGATGCCACTTATCAAAAATAAAGGTGAATAAGCTTTACGAAAGACAGATGCCACTAATCGAAAATAAAGGAGGATAACCTACCTAAAATAGAGATGCCACTTATCGAAAATAAAGGTGGATAAGCTTCTCAAAAGACCGATGCCACTTATTGAAAATAAAGGTGGATAATCTACTCGAAAGAGAGATGCCACCTATTGAAAATAAAGGTGGATAAGCTTCTCGAAAGAGAGATTCCACTTATCGAATATAAAGGTGGATAAGATTCTCGAAAGAGAGATGCCACTTATCGAAAATAAAGGAGGATAAGCTTCTCGAAAGAGAGATGCCACTTATCAGAAATAAAGGTGGATAAGCTTTTCGAAAGCGAGATGCCAATTATCAAAAATAAAGGTGGATAAGCTTCTCGAAAGAAAAAAGTCACTTATCGAAAATAAAGGTGGATAAGCTTCTCGAAAGAGAGATGCCACTTATCGAAAATAAAGGTGGATTAGCTTCTCGAAAGAGAGATTCCACTTATCGAAAATAAAGGTGGATAAGCTTCTCGAAAGAGAGATGCCACTTATCGAAAATAAAGGTGGGTAAGCTGCTCGAAAGAGAGATGCCACTTATCAGAAATAAAGGTGGATAAGCTTCTCGAAAGAAAGAAGCCACTTATCGAAAATAAAGGTGGATAACCTTCTCGAAAGAGAGATGCCACTTATCGAAAATAAAGGTGGATAAGCTTCTCGAAAGAAAGATGCCACTTATCGAAAATAAAGGTGGATAAGCTTCTCGAAAGAGAGATGCCACTTATCGAAAATAAAGGTGGATAAGCTTCTCGAAAGAGAGATTCCACTTATCGAAAATAAAGGTGGATAAGCTTCTCGAAAGAGAGATGCCACTTATCGAAAATAATGGTGGATAAGATTCTCGAAAGAGAGATGCCACTTATCAGAAATAAAGGTGGATAAGCTTCTCGAAAGTGAGATGCCAATTATCAAAAATAAAGGTGGATAAGCTTCTCGAAAGTGAGATGCCACTTATCGAAAATTAAGGTGGATAAGATTCTCGAAAGAGAGATTCCACTTATCGAAAATAAAGGTGGATAAGCTTCTCGAAAGAGAGATGCCACTTATCGAAAATAAAGGTGGATAAGCTACTCGAAAGAGAAATGCCACTTATCGAAAATAAAGGTGGATAAGCTTCTCGAAAGAGAGATTCCACTTATCGAAATTAAAGGTGGATAAGCTTCTCGAAAGAGAGATGCCACTTATCAAAAATAACGGTTGATAAGCTTCTCTAAAGAGAGATGCCACTTATCATAAATAAAGGTGGATAAGCTTCTTAAAAGAGAGATGCCACTTATCGAAAATAACGATAGATAAGCTTCTCTAAAGAGAGATGACACTTATCATAAATAAAGGTGGATAAGCTTCTCGAAAGAGAGATGCCACTTATCGAAAATAAAGGTGGATAAGCTTCTCGAAAGAGAGATTCCACTTATCGAAAATAAAGGTGGATAAGCTTCTCGAAAGAGAGATACCACTTATCAAAAATAAAGGTGAATAAGCTTTATGAAAGACAGATGCCACTTATTGAAAATAAAGGTGGATAATCTACTTGAAAGAGAGATGCCACTTATTGAAAATAAAGGTGGATAAGCTTCTCGAAAGAGAGATTCCACTTATCGAAAATAAAGGTGGATAAGATTCTCGAAAGAAAGATGCCACGTATCGAAAATAAAGGTGGATAAGCTTCTCGAAAGAGAGATGCCACTTATCAGAAATAAAGGTGGATAAGCTTCTCGAAATTGAGATGCCAATTATCAAAAATAAAGGTGGATAAGCTTCTCGAAAGAAAGATGCCACTTATCGAAAATAAAGGTGGATAAGCTTCTCGAAAGAGAGATGCCACTTATCGAAAATAAAGGTGGATAAGCTTCTCGAAAGAGAGATTCCACTTATCGAAAATAAAGGTGGATAAGCTTCTTGAAAGAGAGATGCCACTTATCGAAAATAAAGGTGGATAAGCTTCTCGAAAGAGAGATGCCACTTATCAGAAATAAAGGTGGATAAGCTTCTCGAAAGTGAGATGCCAATTATCAAAAATAAAGGTGGATAAGCTTCTCGAAAGTGAGATGCCACTTATCGAAAATAAAGGTGGATAAGCTTCTCGAAAGACAGATGCCACTTATCAAAAATAAATGTGAATAAGCTTTACGAAATACAGATGCCACTAATCGAAAATAAAGGAGGATAACCTACCTAAAAGAGAGATGCCATTTATTGAAAATAAAGGTGGATAAGCTTCTCAAAAGACAGATGCCACCTATTGAAAATAAAGGTGGATAATCTACTCGAAAGAGAGATGCCACTTTTTGAAAACAAAGGTGGATAAGCTTCTCGAAAGAGAGATTCCACTTATCGAAAATAAAGGTGGATAAGATTCTCGAAAGAGAGATGCCACTTATCGAAAATAAAGGTGGATAAGCTTCTCGAAAGAGAGATGCCACTTATCAGAAATAAAGGTGGATAAGCTTCTCGAAATTGAGATGCCAATTATCAAAAATAAAGGTGGATAAGCTTCTCGAAAGAAAGATGCCACTTATCGAAAATAAAGGTGGATAAGCTTCTCGAAAGAGAGATGCCACTTATCGAAAATATATGTGGATAAGCTTTTCGAAAGAGAGATTCCACTTATCGAAAATAAAGGTGGATAAGCTTCTCGAAAGAAAGATGCCACTTATCGAAAATAAAGGTGGATAAGCTTTTCGAAAGAGAGATGCCACTTATCAGAAATAAAGGTGGATAAGCTTCTCGAAAGTGAGATGCCAATTATCAAAAATAAAGGTGGATAAGCTTCTCGAAAGTGAGATGCCACTTATCGAAAATAAAGTTGGATAAGCTTCTCGAAAGAGAGATTCCACTTATCGAAAATAAAGGTGGATAAGCTTCTCGAAAGAGAGATGCCGCTTATCGAAAATAAAGGTGGATAAGCTACTCGAAAGAGAAATGTCACTTATCGAAAATAAAGGTGGATAAGCTTCTCGAAAGAGAGATTCCACTTATAAAAATTAAAGATGGATAAGCTTCTCGAAAGAGAGATGCCACTTATCAAAAATAACGGTTGATAAGCTTCTCTAAAGAGAGATGCCACTTATCATAAATAAAGGTGGATAAGCTTCTTAAAAGAGAGATGCCACTTATCGAAAATAACAGTAGATAAGCTTCTCTAAAGAGAGATGAGACTTATCATAAATAAAGGTGGATAAGCTTCTCGAAAGAGAGATGCCACTTATCAAAAATAAAGGTGGATAAGCTTCTCGAAAGAGAGATGCCACTTATCAAAAATAAAGGTGAATAAGCTTTACGAAAGACAGATGCCACTAATCGAAAATAAAGGAGGATAACCTACCTAAAATAGAGATGCCACTTATCGAAAATAAAGGTGGATAAGCTTCTCAAAAGACCGATGCCACTTATTGAAAATAAAGGTGGATAATCTACTCGAAAGAGAGATGCCACTTATTGAAAATAAAGGTGGATAAGCTTCTCGAAAGAGAGATTCCACTTATCGAATATAAAGGTGGATAAGATTCTCGAAAGAGAGATGCCACTTATCGAAAATAAAGGTGGATAAGCTTCTCGAAAGAGAGATGCCACTAATCAGAAATAAAGGTGGATAAGCTTCTCGAAATCGAGATGCCAATTATCAAAAATAAAGGTGGATAAGCTTCTCGAAAGAAAGAAGTCACTTATCGAAAATAAAGGTGGATAAGCTTCTCGAAAGAGAGATGCCACTTATCGAAAATAAAGGTGGATAAGCTTCTCGAAAGAGAGATTCCACTTATCGAAAATAAAGGTGGATAAGCTTCTCGAAAGAGAGATGCCACTTATCGAAAATAAAGGTGGGTAAGCTGCTCGAAAGAGAGATGCCACTTATCAGAAATAAAGGTGGATAAGCTTCTCGAAAGAAAGAAGCCACTTATCGAAAATAAAGGTGGATAAGCTTCTCGAAAGAGAGATGCTACTTATCAAAAATAAAGGTGGATAAGCTTCTCGAAAGAAAGATGCCACTTATCGAAAATAAAGGTGGATAGGCTTCTCGAAAGAGAGATGCCACTTATCGAAAATAAAGGTGGATAAGCTTCTCGAAAGAGAGATTCCACTTATCGAAAATAAAGGTGGATAAGCTTCTCGAAAGAGAGATGCCACTTATCGAAAATAAAGGTGGATAAGCTTCTCGAAAGAGAGATGCCACTTATCAGAAATAAAGGTGGATAAGCTTCTCGAAAGTGAGATGCCAATTATCAAAAATAAAGGTGGATAAGCTTCTCGAAAGTGAGATGCCACTTATCGAAAATTAAGGTGGATAAGATTCTCGAAAGAGAGATTCCACTTATCGAAAATAAAGGTGGATAAGCTTCTCGAAAGAGAGATGCCACTTATCGAAAATAAAGGTGGATAAGCTACTCGAAAGAGAAATGCCACTTATCGAAAATAAAGGTGGATAAGCTTCTCGAAAGAGAGATTCCACTTATCGAAATTAAAGGTGGATAAGCTTCTCGAAAGAGTGATGCCACTTATCAAAAGTAACGGCTGATAAGCTTCTCTAAAGAGAGATGCCACTTATCATAAATAAAGGTGGAATAGCTTCTTAAAAGAGAGATGCCACTTATCGAAAATAACGGTAGATAAGCTTCTCTAAAGAGAGATGACACTTATCATAAATAAAGGTGGATAAGCTTCTCGAAAGAGAGATGCCACTTATAGAAAATAAAGGTGGATAAGCTTCTCGAAAGAGAGATACCACTTATCAAAAATAAAGGTGAATAAGCTTTACGAAAGACAGATGCCACTTATTGAAAATACAGGTGGATAAGCTTCTCGAAAGAGAGATTCCACTTATCGAAAATAAAGGTGGATAAGATTCTCGAAAGAGAGATGCCACTTATCGAAAATAAAGGTGGATAAGCTTCTCGAAAGAGAGATGCCACTTATCAGAAATAAAGGTGGATAAGCTTCTCGAAATTGAGATGCCAATTATCAAAAATAAAGGTCGATAAGCTTCTCGAAAGAAAGATGCCACTTATCGAAAATAAAGGTGGATAAGCTTCTCGAAAGAGAGATGCCACTTATCGAAAATAAAGGTGGATAAGCTTCTCGAAAGAGAGATTCCACTTATCGAAAATAAAGGTGGATAAGCTTCTCGAAAGAGAGATGCCACTTATCGAAAATAAAGGTGGATAAGCTTCTCGAAAGAGAGATGCCACTTATCAGAAATAAAGGTGGATAAGCTTCTCGAAAGTGAGATGCCAATTATCAAAAATAAAAGTGGATAAGCTTCTCGAAAGTGAGATGCCACTTATCGAAAATAAAGGTGGATAAGCTTCTCGAAAGAGAGATTCCACTTATCGAAAATAAAGGTGGATAAGCTTCTCGAAAGAGAGATGTCACTTATCGAAAATAAAGGTGGATAAGCTACTCGAAAGAGAAATGCCACTTATCGAAAATAAAGGTGGATAAGCTTCTCGAAAGAGAGATTCCAATTATCGAAATTAAAGGTGGATAAGCTTCACGAAAGAGAGATGCCACTTATCAAAAATAGCGGTTGATAAGCTTCTCTAAAGAGAGATGCCACTTATCATAAATAAAGGTGGATAAGCTTCTTAAAAGAGAGATGCCACTTATCGAAAATAACGGTAGATAAGCTTCTCTAAAGAGAGATGACACTTATCATAAATAAAGGTGGATAAGCTTCTCGAAAGAGAGATGCCACTTATCAAAAATAAAGGTGGATAAGCTTCTCGAAAGAGAGATGCCACTTATCAAAAATAAAGGTGAATAAGCTTTACAAAAGACAGATGCCACTAATCGAAAATAAAGGAGGATAACCTACCTAAAAGAGAGATGCCACTTATCAAAAATAAAGCTGGATAAGCTTCTCAAAAGACCGATGCCAATTATTGAAAATAAAGGTGGATAATCTACTCGAAAAAGAGACGCCACTTATTGAAAATAAAGGTGGATAAGCTTCTCGAAAGAGAGATTCCACTTATCGAATATAAAGGTGGATAAGATTCTCGAAAGAGAGATGCCACTTATCGAAAATAAAGGTGGATAAGCTTCTCGAAAGAGAGATGCCACTTATCAGAAATAATGGTGGATAAGCTTCTCGAAAGCGAGATGCCAATTATCAAAAATAAAGGTGGATAAGCTTCTCGAAAGAAAGAAGCCACTTATCAAAAATAAAGGTGGATAAGCTTCTCGAAAGAGAGATGCCACTTATCGAAAATAAAGGTGGATAAGCTTCTCGAAAGAGAGATGCCACTTATCAAAAATAACGGTTGATAAGCTTCTCTAAAGAGAGATGCCACTTATCATAAATAAAGGTGGATAAGATTCTTAAAAGAGAGATGTGACTTATCGAAAATAACGGTAGATAAGCTTCTCTAAAGAGAGATGACACTTATCATAAATAAAGGTGGATAAGCTTCTCGAAAGAGAGATGCCACTTATCGAAAATAAAGGTGGATAAGCTTCTCGAAAGAGAGATGCCACTTATCGAAAATAAAGGTGGATAAGCTTCTCGAAAGAGAGATACCACTTATCAAAAATAAAGGTGAATAAGCTTTACGAAAGACAGATGCCACTTATCGAAAATAAAGGTGGATAAGCTTCTCGAAAGAGAGATGCCACTTATCAGAAATAAAGATGCATAAGCTTCTCGAAAGAGAGATTCCACTTATCAAAAACAAAGGTGGATAAGATTCTCGAAATAAAGATGCCACTTATCGAAAATAAAGGTGGATAAGCTTCTCGAAAGAGAGATGCCACTTATCGAAAATAAAGGTGGATAAGCTTCTCGAAAGAGAGATGCCAATTATCAAAAATAAAGGTGGATAAGCTTCTCAAAAGAAAGATGCCACTTATCGAAAATAAAGGTGGATAAGCTTCTCGAAAGAGAGATGCCACTTATCAGAAATAAAGGTGGATAAGCTTCTCGAAAGTGAGATGCCAATTATCAAAAATAAAGGTGGATAAGCTTCTCGAAAGTGAGATGCCACTTATCGAAAATAAAGGTGGATAAGCTTCTCGAAAGAGAGATGCCACTTATCAGAAATAAAGATGGATAAGCTTCTCGAAATTGAGATGCCAATTATCAAAAACAAAGGTGGATAAGATTCTCGAAAGAAAGATGCCACTTATCGAAAATAAAGGTGGATAAGCTTCTCGAAAGAGAGATGCCACTTATCAAAAATAAAGGTGGATAAGCTTCTCGAAAGAGAGATTCCACTTATCGAAAATAAAGGTGGATAAGCTTCTCAAAAGAGAGATGCCACTTATCGAAAATAAAGGTGGATAAGCTTCTCGAAAGAGAGATGCCACTTATCAGAACTAAAGGTGGATAAGCTTCTCGAAAGTGAGATGCCAATTATCAAAAATAAAGGTGGATAAGCTTCTCGAAAGTGAGATGCCACTTATCGAAAATAAAGGTGGATAAGCTTCTCGAAAGAGAGATGCCACTTATCGAAAATAAAGGTGGATAAGCTGTAAGAGCAAGATTTGTCTCTACAGGATAATCTCTATGTTTTGATGATAACAATTGAGCATTTGTGAAAGAACCATTTTATGGTTTAATGTTTGTTATGTGCAGGTCATATTAAATTAAATATATTAGACCAAACAAACAAAAGCAACGTGTGCAGCTAGTAATATATGGAATTACTATGTGTAACGTCATGAAGCGCTTGGGAGAAGCTAGTTTGCTTATGTATCTGATCACCATCAGTAAGGAACCAAGGATGCTGTATATTGCAGTTGCAATGCTCCTGTGGTTTATGATCTGAAGAAGTGCATCTGATCTAAAAGCAAATGAAGCTCAGTAAAGAAGCAAGTTTGTTTCTGCATCTGATCATGTTCAATAAAGAATCAAGGATGCTGGATATTGCAGTTGCAATGCATCTGTGGATTCTGATCTAAGTTATGCATCTGATCTGGAAGCTAACGAGCGTCTCTGAAGAGTGAGCCCTCTAAAGAACTGTAGTGCTGAAGAATCTGATGACTTGAAGGTCAAGACTCTGAAGACTCTGAAGACATGTTCTGAAGGTGAAGACTCTGAAGACATGTTCTGAAGGTGAAGACTCTGAAGACATGTTCTGAAGGTCAAGACTCTGAAGACTCTGAAGACATGTTCTGAAGGTGAAGACTCTGAAGACATGTTCTAAAGGTCAAGACTCTGAAGATATAATCATCTGAAGAAGTTTGTGCTGAAGACTCTGATGACTTGAAGTTCTGAAGGCTGAAGGCTCTGAAGACCAAGTGCAAAAGACTCTGAAGACCAGACTCTGAAGAAGAAAGGTTATGAAGCTTCACCAGACAAGACGTGTTCAATCAGATGAGCTGTTGCTATCAACTCTGATGACCAAAGTGCTGAAGTCAGAATCTGATGTTTACTATGCTATCTATACCAAAGTAGTTTCTGAACTACTCATCTATAACATCATCAGAAGAACCAAGCCAGAAGCAAATTTGTCCAAGTTGTTAAATGGAATATTACCGTTGCAAGAAAAGGACAAGAAAGTGATGTCATCCAACATGTGCTTATCTATCCGTTGGAATATGACCGTTGGAATTTAAACGTACATCCTTATCCTCACAACGTCATTCTTGGAAGCACTATAAAGGCAGAATCATTTGATTATTCAAATGTTGCTTGGTGAGCTGAAGTGGTTACTAAGTGGCTGGAGCTGTTGCTCTGTTGCTACTGTTGCAGAAAGAAGAAAAGCTTAAAATGAAAAGAAGCCTTAGTGCTCACACACAGAAAAGCTTTTAAGCAATATGGAAACTGTACTCAATAATCTCTTAGAGATTTATTATTAGATTAGTTTCTATATTAGAAAGCAAGGAGCTGTTGCTCAATACTTGCTAGGAACTTAATTAGGAGTAATCTGCTTATTTGAGAAGCACTTATGTAATCTCCGGCAACACAAATTCTATTTTAGAATTAGTGGTTCCTCAAGTGATCTTGTGAAGATCAGTATACTTGAGATGACAAGTGACAGTAGTCATTTGTGGAAATCCTAATAGGAGATCTTTAGTGATCGGATTCTATTAAGGTGTCAATGAACGTTATATCCTTGGGGATCCCTGAACGTGTCATTGTCAAGTTGTTAGTCACTTGCAGTTAGCTTGTGCATCTGTAATCTGTTTGGTTATAGTGGATTAAGTCCTTGCAGTGAGTAAGGCGAAATCACCTTGGAAGGGTGGACTGGATTAGCTTGAGAGTTGCTCAAGTGAACCAGGATATATCTTGTGTTCTTTACTTGTTTAGTTTATTATTTATGCTTTCGCATTGCTACATCTAGAAACAACACAGAAGAAGATGACAAAAGATTTTAAGTAACCAAATACCCAATTCAAACCCCCCCTTTCTTGTGTATTTTTCACACCTTCAATTGGTATCAGAGCCTGGTTCTGTTATTGATGGATATCAAACACCTAACAGTGTCAGATAAAGATCCATAGGCTGTGTGAAGAAATACTTTTGGGGATTTTTCACCGTTCTTACAATTTCAGTCTCATATCAGTTTTTGAGGATAATGAGTACTAAAATTGTAATCTATTGAGTTACCTTGAGCAAGTCACTGATTCTATGAAGTTTGAAATTTGAAGTGTTGAAGCCTTCAACAGCAAATCTCCTCCAGAAGATTCTGAAAGAAGAATGAAGAATCAGTTGACAGGATAGATTCATCAGATAAGATGATATATCTGTTGAATGCTGATCTGAAAATACGTTTGGATTTACAACATATTTGCTCAAAGATAAATCTTCTGCAAGCAATAATTCTTGATCTCTAAAGATTAATTCTGGTGAGTATGAGATGTTTTCAAGAAACGGATTAGTCCACACTTGACTTTCTCATGAAAACTCATTGGAATTTATCTTAAGTAAGAAAAGATATTATTGCTGGATAATGGAATTTATTCATCAGAACGCCAGAATGAAGTCTGCAGAAAAGGGTAAGTTCAGAAAAATATTCAAATCTGGAAGAAATGATTCTTCAGATCCAAAACATTTGAAAGTTGCTCTCCTTGAAGAGCTTCAAAGAATTCTGCAGAGGTTTCTAGAAAGGCAGTGTTTCTAACTCATCTGGATTATGATGATATGATGAATTCAGAAGATCTCATTAGAAGTAGCATGGACAATTAAGTTCTATTAACTCGAGATGTTGAACAAACTGAAATTGGTCAGATGCTATCAGACATTATTTTTCATAAATTCATAATGAATGTTTTGAGAAATAAAGATATGAGGAAAGATACAATGACAGTAGTCATTCTGTCATATGTAAAAAGGATTTAAGTTTCTGGGGTTATTCAATTTGAATAAGTCAGTAAACTTTCTTCTTCAAGAGCAGATGTTATGTCAACTCTGATAATCTAACTCCTTACATGTTAGCTCAGCATTGTAAGAGCAAAATTATCAGTCAGACTGTGTCTTTTGAAACATCTAAGTTTGATGATAACTGTATCTAGATTGGATCTGTATTTGTTTCAAGCAGAAAAATTCAGAGGATGAAGCCTGATGGAAGCTAGATGCTCTCTACACATGAAGATCAGATTATCTGTACTCTGAGGATGTCTCTCAAGAATCAAATGGATATTGTTATGTTGATGAAGATGCTGCAGAACTCTAACAAAGGAATTGAGATCTGTTCAAGAAGAGTTATTCAGAATATTCTACTTTAGTTGCTGTTACTGGTTTGTCACACAAGATGTTGAAGAATCAGAAGCAGAATGTGTTCCAGCTGAAGAATCAGAAGCTACTCCAGATGCTATTCAATTAGCTGCTTCTGAAGAATCAACTCTGAGAAGTTTCCCCCCAGAATCAAATCTTCTTTTCCAGAAGAGACATTCATTGGAAAGAAGGATGATTCCACAAGAACAAGATTCTTTCTTCTCAAAGATTGTCAGCAAGAAATTCTTGACTATACAGAAGACATATGCTTTTGTAACAAGGTTAGAATTCATATTCTTTTCAATCTCGTTCGTTGATTAGTATAACATCAATATAAATCAGATGAATATTAAAAATACTTTTAAATGGTTTTATTGAAGAAGAAGTATATGTTCATCAACTTCCCAGTTTTCTTTTTGAAAATTATTTTGTCAAAAGTAAAGTTGTTACTACTCTTCTTCTTAAAGACTATTAAGAAAGATATTTTAAATCTGTCAGATTTATTTACATTGATGATACTTCTATTTAGAACCATATACTTCACTTGGAAAGGAGTTTGTTGAGTGTATGCAGGCAGTAGCTAAAACTAGCATTCTAGAAGAGGCTAGTGAAGTCAGATCAGTAGCTGTACAGAAGGTTCTGTAACACTGATTTTGTAGAGGCTCTGTCAATCAAGACATCTCTCCTTCAATTGTTGGTGACTCTGAAGCAAAGCTATAGAAGATAGTTCAAAGCATCAGAAGCAAAGCAACTGAGGCAGGATACTGAAGACACTTCAGTTGGTATCAGTATAGACTCAGAAGAAAAGCTACAGAGGCAAAATTACAGAAGAATCTGATGAAGCAACGCTAACAGGAGATTCTGAAAGTTTGTTGAGAAGCAACTCTATAAAAGACTCTGAGCAGTTGGTTGATATGTCAGCAACATAGCTCACTTCTGGGTTTGATGTTATTAATTGAGCTAACATCTGTTGATTAAGTGCTTTTGGGAAAAGGCTGATTGTTGATGATCAGAAGAACTTACTAACATAACAGAAATAGTTATGGTTAGAAAGTTTGGGGTAGAGAATCTCTTCAGAAGATTAGAGCAGAAGCTTTGAAGATTTCTGAAACTAATTCAGAAAGGAAAGATTGTCTCAATTGGTATAAGGTATTATCTAATGAAGCACTGATGCTAAGATTCAAGTTTTGATAACAAGCTTGGAATCAGAAACCAAAGGTGGAGAAACCTAAGGTGATTTAGCAGAAGATCCTACTCCTTCTATTGGTACTCAGAAGTTCTCACACCTTCAGTTGGTACGAGAATTCTAGAAGAAGAAGTCACCCTCAGATACTGATTGATAAGAACAAGATTGTCATTCAAATCAGTTCAAGAAATTCATCTTGGTTTGATGAT